>JARFXV010001781.1:0-173898 GCA_031761425.1 Cosmopolites sordidus | reverse complement strand
CTGCCAATTCTATCTCTTCTAAAAACATATGCGTATACTGCTTTAAGCCGTTCAAAGGCGTCCACCGCTATCCTGAAGGACATATCTTTTAGCAGAGCTCAAAAATTCATTTGTCAACCTAATTGACCGTGCAAAACGTCGTATTGATACGCAAGGAGACTATGTTTAATAAAAATAATGATTGTTGCCGAAAAATAAATATTTGTGTTTTTTAAGTCCTGTTTTCCGTGGAAGCATCTTATATTTCTGATATAAATTACAAATGAATTCGTTATTTAGTTGAGCGGCAATTTTACAAATCTCTCTCGTATACAACAACGAAGATTTCCCAGCAGCTGATAATTTGTCATGTTTGATAATGAAAACATCATCATCTCTTGATGAAAATAAATGCCGGGTCCGTGTTAACGCCTACATTTCGCGGCATTGTGTCGATGTTTGCGCCTCTCGATTTCGGTGTCTAGGTTAGGTCTAGGTCGTGCCCATGTACGTATAACCAGCATGGTGGCGCTCACAATGAGACCTGATAATTTTTTTCTGAGTTTGGAAGGCTTTGTTTTCGTTTGCGTTACCGACACAAAGAGCGTCCTAAAAAATTGACGCCTATGTTGTTTGTTTAAATTGATCCTAAAGGATTTTTTTCGTATTTATAGTTACGTATGATGCAAACTACAGCGACCGAAAAAAGTATTGGAATACATCGATTTCCTTTTTATATTAATAAAAACCACATTTTTTTCAGAACAAAATAATACTATAATTAAAATAAAATATAAAGTTTAATAAATAATACTGCACCAAACTTGAAGATATTTGCTAAACACCACTCTTTTAAATGTCTATACACGCGTTGCGTTAATCATGTTAGCATCATCAGGAGATAATTTAATCTAATTCTAAAACTAAACTATTTTCTATCTCACACATCGGTCAATAAATCCCCGGTCTGACATATAGATGGCGTCACTTAGGAAAAATCCTTATCAGTGGTCAACTGTACCAATTTTCAACCGTCATGTGTCAAAATTTCATGACAATCTGTCTACAAGTTTTTAAGTTGTTGGGCGCTAAGTGACGCTACTTTTGTTATCTTTAAAAGAATGGTAAAAAATAATTTAATGTGTTGATTACGCATTAATTTTAGATGAAGAAAAATATCGTCGAAGCAAAACAATGGCTTAATAAACATTAGCCGGATTTTGCTCCAGGAAAATTTATTATAACGGATTGGTATACGGAATTCAAACATGGCCGTACAAATACTGATGATGCTGATGCTGAACGTAATTGTAATGGATAATATATATTTTTTTCCATTATTTGGGTTTTTCGCCACTATCTAGAAAAAATTCTCGAGAGCCTAGAATTAAGTTTACTTTAGAGATGGAGAAGGAGAATAAATTGCCATTCCTCGACACTTTAATATTAAAACAAAACAACACATTAAAAACTACAGTTTACAGAAAACCGACAAACACAGATAGGTATCTAAATTTCTTTTCAAATCACTCAAAATCGGTCAAAATAGGAGTAATTATAAGTTTATATGACAGAGCAAAACTTGTTTGTACCGACAGTGATACAATACAAAAAGAAACAAATCACATAAAAGACATTTTAATAAAAAACAATTACTCAACAAATTTTATAGATCAATCGTTTAAAAGTTTTAATACTAGACAAAACAGACAAATTATTAATAACAATAATAATAACTCTCAAACAATTAACTCACAATTCCTTATATCCGCGGTATTTCTGACACAATTAAAAGAGTAGGAAATAAATACAACATAAAAACGACATTTAAAACAAAAAATACTCTTAGAGCTCTATTAACAAAGACTAAACCAAACAATATACAACAAAATACCAAAAATGTAGTTTTTAAAATTCCCTGGGAATGTGGTAAATTCTATATAGGTGAGACATCTAGACCGTTAGATGTTAGAGTAAAAGAGCATAAAAACCTTCTTAGAAAGGGCGATTTTAATATCTAGAATTTGTCAACACGCATGGGAATCGGGTCATAAAATCAGTTGGAATAATTCCAAAACGGTATTAAAAGAATCGGTAACAAAATATAGAAGATTAAAAGAAACCGCTATAATTAATTTAAATAAAAATAACTGTATTGCTATGCCTTCGGTATAGCAATACAAGCAATAGCAATTGAGCATATGTGGCATTTGGAAAAACCCCAAGGTTAGAGCAGAAAACATTTCTCCGACCAAGTGCAAGTACCGCAACATTAACTAGGAAGGTTGTAGATAGTATTTCCAAAGAAAGTTGGATACTAATTTACAATAATAATTTAATCATAATTTAACAATATTTTATTTTTTTCCAAAATTATTCAGAAGAAAAATCATTCCTGCTCTGGCGCCTTTTCAGAAACTAGAAATATTTTTATTGAGATTTATTGGGGCAATTAACATTTTGCCGAAGGGCAACGAAATATCTTGAAACAGACTATACTTAAATTACTGCTACTTAGATTACGGGTACTTAGATTACTGGTATTTAAATTACTGCTAATAACATTACTTGTACTTAGATTACTGTTACTTAGACTACTTGTACTTAGATTACTGGTACTTGATATTACTGGTACTTTTATTATTGGAACATAGATTACTAGTACTTAGATTGGTGATACTTAAATTACTGATATTTAAATCTTCTGTTGGAACCTTTGGTGCGAAATACTAAACTTGAAGAGATTTACCACTAAACACCAAAACGCTTTTTTGAACTGCTCGACGCACGTTTCGCTAACCATGTTAGCATCATCAGGAGATGATTTAATCTAATTCTAAAACTAAGCTATGTTCTATTTATATAAAAACCATACTTAACGAAGCGTGTAAAAATCATAAACCGTTAAGTGTAATAAGCCTTACATTAATAATTGAAAAAGTTGACTGAAAGGAATCGGTCCTTTATCTCGGTTCATGATTTTCTTACATGATTTTTTTCTTCATGATTTTATTACAGTTTTCTATTTGAATGCTTTCATATGCGTCCAAAGCCCTATTATTATTATTAACACTTTTAATTAGTCTTAAATTACTAATATCTATACTGTGGTCATCTTCGATTGCATGTTGGGCAACAAAAGATTTTTCATTTCTCCCATATCTAATGTGTGCAATATGTTCTTTATATCTTGTCAATATGGATTTTTTTGTTTGCCCAATATACCTTCGATCACAGTCTTGACAGCTAATTTCGTAAATCCCCGACTTTTCATGTTGCTCTACTTTATCCTTTGGATTACCCAGAACTTCTCTTAATTTATTATATGGTTTGTACACAACCTTAATGTCCACTTTTTTCAAAATTTTGTCTAGTCCTCTTGTTAAATGGGCATCAAATGGTATTACCATGAATTTCTTTGTGTTCTGATCCTTTTGAAAAGTCGAAGATTCTTTCAATAATTTTCTGAACTTATGTTTTCTAATTAGTTTATCTACAATGTTCTTATTATAACCATTCACTTTAGATACCTCCCTAATTAATTTTAATTTATTGTTGTAATTATCTTTATTTAAAGGAAAATTAATTAATCTATTTACCATAAAATTGAAACTACCATCTTATTTTGGAAGCTATGATTTGAATCATTAGGAATGTATCTCGAAGTGGTGGTGGTTTTTCTGAAAATAGCAAAAACTAACCTATTTTTATTATTTCTACTGACTAACACATCCAGAAATGGTAAACTATCGTTGTTTTCGAGTTCATGCGCGAATATTATATTTTGGGATTTACTATTTAGGTTCTTAATAAAATCATCTAAATTTTCATTTTTCGAATCGAAAATGGCAAAAATGTCATCCAGATATCTTAACCATACCTCCGGAAAGTAACTGAATTCATCTTTTGCCTCGGTTTCAAATTTACTCATAAGGAAGTTGGCTAAGAACGGTGACAGAGGATTGCCCATTGCCGTGCCTTCTTGTTGTTCATAAAACCTGTTATTAAGCTGAAAACAATTTTGCTTCCTACATAATCTTGTTAAGGAGATGTACTCAGAAACACTCTTGTTATTAAAACCGTTTAACTCCAGTAACTCCCTTAAATATTTCAAGGTATGTGGAATAGGGACACTCGGAAACAACGATAAAACGTCAAAGGAAACCAAAACCTCACCTTCCTGTAGATGTGTATTTTTGACTTTTTCTATGAATTAGGTTGAATTTATCACAGAACAGGAAGGTAATTGGTTTGGTAGATTTTTAAATTCCTTTGTTAACCACTTTGCTAAGTTGTACGTTGGAGAATCAATGGCTGATACAATTGGTCTCATTGATTTTCCTGGTTTATGAATTTTTGGTAGAGCAGACAATCTTGGCACTTTTGGATTAGAAACATGTAATTTGCTTTTTAGAGAAAGAGAAATAAGGCTGTTACAAGATTTCAATGTATATCTAACTTCGTTAATCATTTTTGACAATGGATTCCTAGGTAATCGTTTATAAGGACCGTCTTGAATTAATTTTTCAAATAATCAGTAATCAGGTTTGTCCATCACTACAACCTTATTTCCCTTATCGGCTTTTAAATAAAAACAATCCTTCTCTCGCAGACGCTTGACAATCTTAGAAATATATGACATTTTTTGATTTTTATTTGAAATATTTTTTGCAATTTTGCTTTTACATGACACTCTGACGAAAGCCTTGGATTACTGATACTTAGATTACTGCTACTTAGGTTACGTGTACTTAGCTAACTATTACTTAGGTTACTGGTACTTAGATTACCTCGAATATTACTTTTTCTTAAATAAATATCAAAGGTAGTTAAAAAAGGCGGAACATTAAATTAAGAATGTAATATTTTAAGTTATTTAATTTTCCACCCACTATAAGGCATAATAACATTCCCTTTTTATTATTTCAAATTGTCCTATTACATTTCCGTTGCCATTTTCCGATATTTCTTCTAACTTTGTTTGCAATCGAGATATCATAATAAAAATATCGATACCAACATAAAACGTTACGACCAATCTTACTGCAACGTACTTATTTTGATATTTCGGAAACCTGCTCTACGTTCGTGAAATTTTTACTCTGCTCGTTTCACGGATGGTTATTTAAAAATTTCAACCCGTTTCAACGAGGAAAAAATCTTGATTATCGAGAATAAATATATGATGTCATCGATATTGATCAAGATGAGGGAGGATGAGGGCAAAAGGCATCGACGATATTATATCAATCATCCATTGTCATATGCACATCCTCAGTTGATGCAAAGTTATGGAGACGTAAATCCCGCCTGTTTATTATAAAATGAAAAGTTTATATAGGCATTGTGTCGAGGTACTTAAAACGATATTAACAGCTTTTGCTTATATTCAATTTTTACGAGACTTTATCAGCGTTTTTGTCGGAAATGTCGTTATTATAAGGTATTTATTATGACATTACTGCTTTTTTTAAATTTTTTATTAGTCAGTTTTATAATAGCTTTTCATTATAATAGCTCTTCATTATAATAGCTCTTATTTAGAATAAGTCCTTATTCTAAATAAGAGATTAGTCCTTCCCATTAGCCCTTCTCAATATTCACATTCACGACTTAAGACCAGAACCCAGTTTCGGAAGATGCTTGTTGATGTTTTGGTGGCGTCTGAAGGAATGGCCTATTTTGACGTAGAACGCGTGAATGATTTTTTCTTGTTTTTCAATATTCTTAATATTCTCCACAGAGAGTCTCTCCATAGTTCTGTGTTTGTTGCCCTTCCTCCATTGTTCCCCGTGCTTTATTGAACTGAAAATTCCTGTCTAGGCTTTTTGCAATTTCTAGGTATCTTGATGCTTCAACACTCTGCTTTAGTGTCCTAAAATATTGGCACTTTTGCGATCGAGTTATATACTTTGGTCAACTTTTGGTTAAAAATTCGCTTGCTTTGTGTCTCGATACAGCCATTTCTGATTTAAGTTGGTATGACCATCCTTGATAATATAATATCGCTGTTAATATAGAAACTAAAGTATCTTTTGTAATTGTGAAAATATTTTGTTATTCTTAGCTTAATTTTTCGTGAGATATTTCTAAAGTGTCTTTAAAATTGGGGTATTTTTAATTCTTGAATAAAACACAGATGGCGTAGTGATTATTAATTTAGTTTTAATTTTATTGTAAATAGATTAGTTAAGTTTCCTTTAAATAAAGATAATTATAAGAAAGAATTAAATTCAATTATGGAGGTATCTAAAGTGAATGGTTATAATAAGTACATTGTAGATAAACTAATTAGAAAACATAAGTTCAGAAAATTATTGAAAGAACCTTCGCTTTTCAAAAGGATCAGAACACAAAGAAATTCATGGTAATACCATTTGTAAATACTGGTAATACCATGAATGGTTATTAAAATAAAAAGATTACCCAAAGATTTATTACCAGTGACATTTATTGATATATAATATGCAAGTACAAAACAGAAAAAACAATAGCAATAGCTGAAAAGTATTGGCTGGAATCACTGCTATCATCTGCAGTATTTATAATTAACGGAAGAACTTCTTTTCTACCAGGTATATGCTGTCTGTCATATCATTTCATTATTTAAACCGCCCAATTTAAAAAACCCTTTATTCCCGAGTAAAATACACGAACACTTCGCATGTTTTACAGATAGTTTTATTTTTAATTGAAGCATATTCGTCTTCTTCTCTACAGTTTATGGCTCTGCTATTACGAATTTTGCTAGCTCATTTGAGTGAACCACCAGATGATCGAGCCGTGCTCCTGGCGATTCGGGGTAAAAATGTTTCTAAGCTTAGATATGTCCTTATATAGTTTTTAGCACCACGTATTAAAATGTTGCAATTGATTACCACTGGAAGCATCCGGCTACATCCGGCCTGGTCGACGGCGTGGTTCAAAAATTATTTAACAATGTCACAAATAAATTTCTTCGAAATAATCTTGAAATCTAAAAACGGGATACCGAAATACTACTTTACTGACTCGCGTCACTACTTTCTTTCGATAAAGACCCGTCCAAACGAATAAAAATATAAAGATATTTGAAGATGCACGTGGATATAACTTGGGGAATGAATCTCGCTTCGTTTCACACGATACGTACACCCTGAGAAACGAGACGAAAGTCCTTCAAGCATATTAAATATACGCTCTTAGTTTATTGTTGTAAATGACTTTAAAAAAAAACATAAAATGCTAATAATATTGGGAAGAATTTTATGACATCATGAATATTGACCAGCAGAACTGGACGGGACAAGATCAATCACCCTTTGTCACGTGCACATCCTCAGCTGATGCAAAATTATGAAGATGTAAATCCCGAATGTTTATTGCTACAATGAAAAGTTTATACTGCCATCGTGCCGAGGTATGTAAAGAGATTAACGGCTTTTGCTAATATCAAATTTTTATGAGACTTTATCGCCTCTTTTAATGGTGATATTGTTGCTATAACGCATTTATTTCGATATTAATATCTTTATTTCCTTTTCATTAGCCAGTTTTATAACAGCTTTTGTGGGTTTCCATCATTCGCACTTGGTAATTAACGAACACCGGTTTTTTTACCACAATCTAAAAATAATTTGGTTAAATTTTTTAAATAATTGGAATTGCTTCGGATAGATCTCTGTTTAAATAACTATAAGTGTAAAGCAAAGTTTTGGAGTTGGAGGCGCATCATCAACTGAGAAGGCTATTTATTTTTTTTTAATATTCTAACTTCCGATACGGGTCGTTGTCAAACGAACTACATTAGTACTCTCTTAGTTTATTGCTGTTTATATTAGTTTATATAAGCTCTTAGTTTGTTGTTGTAAATGACTTTTGAAAAAAAAAAACATAAAATGCTAATAATATTGGGAAGAATTTTATGACATCATCAATATTGATCAGCAGGACTGGACAGGCCAAATCACCCTTCGTCACGTGCACATCCTTAGCTGATACAAAATTATGGAGATGTAAATTTCGAATGTTTATTGCTACAATGAAAAGTTTATACCGCCGTCGTGTAGAGGTATGTAAAGACATTAACGGCTTTTGCTTATATCAAATTTTTATGACACTTTATCGCCTCTTTTAATGGTGATATTGTTGCTATAACGCATTTATTTCGATATTAATATCGTTATTTCCTTTTCATTAGTCAGTTTTACAACAGCTTTTGTGGGGTTCCATCATTTGCACTTGGTAATTAGCGAACACCAGTTTTTTTACCAGAATCTAAAAATAATTTGGTTAAATTTTTCAAATAATTGGAATTGCTTCGAATAGATCTCTATTTAAATAACTAAAAGTGTAAAGTAAAGTTTTGGAGTTAGAGGCGCATCATCGACTAAGAAGACTATTTATTTTTTTTAGTATTCTAACTTCGGATACGGGTCGTTGTCAAACGAACTACATTAGTACGCTCTTAGTTTATTGCTGTTTATATTAGTTTATATAAGCTCTTAGTTTGTTGTTGTAAATGACTTTTGAAAAACAAAAACATAAAATGCTAATAATATTGGGAAGGATTTTATGACATCATGAATATTGACCAGCAGGACTGGACAGGACAAAATCAATCACCCTTTGTCACGTGCACATCCTCAGCTGATGCAAAATTATGGAGATGTAAATCCCGAATGTTTATTGCTACAATGAAAAGTTTATACTGCCATCGTGCCGAGGTATGTAAAGAGATTAACGGCTTTTGCTTATATCAAATTTTTATGAGACTTTATCGCCTCTATTAATAGTGATATTGTTACTATAACGCGTTTATTTCGATATTAATATCTTTATTTCCTTTTCATTAGCCAGTTTTATAATAGCTTTTGTGGGTTTCCATCATTCGCACTTGGTAATTAGCGAACACCAGTTTTTTTACCAGAATCTAAAAATAATTTGGTTAAATTTTTCAAATAATTGGAATTGCTTCGGATAGATCTCTATTTAAATAACTAAAAGTGTAAAGTAAAGTTTTGGAGTTAAAGGCGCATCATCGACTGAGAAGACTATTTGTTATTTTTAGTATTCTACCTTCCGATACGGGTCGTTGTCGAACGAACTACATTAGTACTCTCTTAGTTTATTGCTGTTTATATTAGTTTATATAAGCTCTTAGTTTGTTGTTGTAAATGACTTTAAAAAAAAAACATAAAATGCTAATAATAATGGGAAGAATTTTGACATCATCAATATGGACCAGCAGGACTAGACAGGACAAAATCACCCTTTGTCATGTACACATCCTCAGCTGATGCAAAATTATGGAGAGTATTAGCGAACACCAGTTTTTTTACCAGAATCTAAAAATAGTTTGGTTAAATTTTTCAGATAATTGGAATTGCTTCGGATAGATCTCTATTTAAATAACTAAAAGTGTAAAGTAAATTAAAGTTTTGGGGTTAGAGGTGCATCATCAACTGAGGAGGCTATTTTTTTTGTTTTGTGTGTTCTAACTTCCGATACGGGTCGTTGCCAAACGAACTACATTAGTTCGACACTAGACGTGAGTCTAGTGTCAAAATTATTCAGTTTATTCTGCCAAATCATTTGTCGAAATTTATTATCAAAATCAGTGCCCTATGCGCCAAGCTGATAGAGTGTAAATAATCATCCAACCGAGTAATGTATTCATCAAATTATCGACAAATTCCCAATGCATTCTACGCTGCTCGATATTAAAAGAAAAACAAGACAAAAATTGAGCGTTCCAAAGAAAATACCGCCGATGGCAGTGTTGATGACGATCCAAATTTATCAATTTGTCGACGTTCGCAGGAAGTTGGACTTCCATATTCGACTACGTGGTTTATTTAATTCCGAATTTGAATGGTATTGAACTGGAGGAGCAACAAAAGATTTATTGCGGGAACAATTGGTGGGAAATTGATTTGGAAAAACGGCCCTGTTAATTGGTCACAAAAAATGCAAAGCAAAAATAAACAAAAAAAATAAATCAGGAGTAAATCAACTATATCATGGATCATCTTTGAAAACATGTATTGAAGAAACAAGCGGATCTTACAGGAAAATAATTAAAGAACATGAAAGAAGTTTTCTCAATAAGAAACGTATTTCCAGTAACGTTTCACGTCTGTTAAACGAAAATCATCGTTTTAACAGTGATTTCAAAATACTACGGGTACAAAACAAAAGCAAAAAACAACCTAAACCATCTAGAGAATGCGAAAAGCCTTCAGAATGACGAAATAGGCCAGAACAAATAGCTTTTATTGCATTAGCCTTCCTTTGCGTCCATACAAATTTCATTCTTTCTCTATGAGCTTTTTCCTTTCGTCAGACCAAATTGTTTCAGACTTCCCACATTTTTCTCTCTGGCCAACCTTCTAAGCATTAACCTTGTGTCCGAAACATCCTCTATCCTGAATTTCACTTTGTGTAATATTTGCTGATCTTAGGTCCTCTTTAATTGCCGCAATCCATTTAATTATTTCTACTTTAGCTCTACTCTTATTTTCATAAAATTCGACTATTTGTCTAGTTAGCCTACTTGGATTTATCCGTTTTATGTGTCCGTAAAACTTAAGTCTTATTTTTCTCATATCGCTATGAAGATCTGTGCATTGTTTGATTTCTTGGTTTTCTCGAAATCGCTATGTTGAGCTATTTATTTGTTTGAGGCGTAAGATTTTTCTTAGGCCCTTTTCATCCCTTTTTTTCAATGTCCTCGATGTCTCTCTATTCAAAATGAGCGTGTTCCATATAGACATTCTGGCTTAATAACTGTGTTGTAATATCTCAGTTTTGTGTGTTTAGATATGCATTTTTTGTTGTAAATATTTTGTGTAAGTCTCAGTGCCGTTTCCATTTTTTGACATCTACCCTGATTGGCCGCTTTTTCCATCAAATTTTCCATGAATATTTCACCCAAATAATATAATAGACAGAGAGACTCGTCTGATGTTACCATATTTTGTTTTTAGAAATGGTGTTCCTGATCTGTTGCAAGTCATGTATTGTGTCTTTTCAAAGGAAATTTGGAGTCCTATCTATTCTGCTCTTTCTTTTAGGGTTTCAATCTGTTTTTATGCCGTTAATATATCTTCAGCCAAAATTGCTAGATCATCAGCAAACGCCAGACAATCAATTTTGATGTTGGTTCTCCCCAGTTTAATGGGCTGGTCAATATTCATGGCCGACTGTAATATATATATATATATATATATATATATATATATATATATATATATATATATATATATATATATATATATATATATATATATATATATATATATATATATATATATATATATATATATATATATATATATTTATCTGTTTCTTCTATCTGTTGTATGACTTATATCTTCTATATATCTTCTATATATATATATATATATATATATATATATATATATATATATATATATATATATATATATATATATATATATATATATCTATATATATATCTATATATATATATATATATATATATATATATATATATATATATATATATATATATCTCTATATATATAAATATATATATATTACAATATAATTAAAGTGTGTCACATTACGAGACTGAATGAGAAGTAAAAGAATCAGAGATGACTGCAGTGGACTCCAGGATGTGGAAAAATGGGTAATGATGAGAAGAAGAGGGTGTGCGATCATGTAGACCGAACAGATGTTAAACGATTAGCAAGATGGATAAAAATAAAAACACCAAAAATAAAAGATCAGATGATCTTTTACATTCCCTCCACCTCTCAGGATGAATAGAAAAACCTAAACCTAGACAGCTAAACTTAATTTGATCATTTTTAAATAAAAAAAAACAACACCGCACCAACAGGCTAATGCAGACGACACTCAACCACCAAATTCAGTGTTAGCAGCAACTTTATTGCCTTTGAGTTTCGTTAAACTTCATGTAATGATATTACTTTTATCTACAGTTGGACTGGACTGCCTTCTTCCTGTAGATAGCTCCGATTTGCTATAGATCCGAAACTGCTATAGATCTAGAGATAATAAGCAAATGTAATGAGCGACCGTTCGATGAAATTAAAGTGTCTGTTGTTTTTCAATTTCACATTTAAAATTTAAAGTCATATCCGGAATTTGCACAATTTTCTCCATTCCACTAAGTGACATGCAAATTTTCGCGACGTCGCTATTTGAAAATTGAGCCGTGATCTCGCATATATTTGCCGGATGGTGCACCGTCAGATTATTCTTTTTTATTTCTTTATTCCGGCTATTTAAAGATTTTCATCAATACGTTATTATAGAGGAATAAATCTTTTATAAGGGCTATATAAAAAAATGTGCAGCGTCGTTCAATATGATCGTTTTTCTTTTGATACCTTAACAATCCAAATTAAATAGCTCGTTTCTTTTTCTCATGGTATCTGAGAAACAATTTACTTGCCATTTATTAACATATAATTTAACATTTTCTTGAGCTTCAACGATGAACGGTGGAAATAAATGCTGGACATTTTGACCATTTAATTTATTAAAACCATTAATCCTGTGTATCTTAATGTGTATCATTAATTCTGTATCTATTAATACTCGTTTAAAACCTGTTATAGTATTATGGTATCAAAAGTTAGTGCTAGTAATTTCAACTTTGACATTAACCTTCCAGTAGCGCGCTAATTTCTAATTTAGGCATATTAGTGGTCGCTGCGAACTCCTAGTCCGCCATTAGAGAACGTCGTATTTTTGCTACGTAGTGATTAAGATAGACAATCCTATAATAAAAAGACACATATTAAACTTAAATTATTGTATTACGTACTTATTTAAGAACATATTTTTTTTAAATAACATGAAAAACTTATAATACATACATTTAAGAACTTCAGTAAAAAATAGCACAAAAATAATTTGAAAGTAATGTAAAATAGCCATAGTAAAATTAAGTTTCACCATGCTCTAATTCAAAACACTCTGGACAAATTATTAGGGAGCTCGCCAATCGTACACAAGTGTGAAATTTTTCGCAGAAATATCGGGTGGAGAGATCTTTTTCCTCTCACACATAGCACATCGACCTCTTTGATTTGTTGGAGGTTCCTAAGGCTGCTCCGTAACTTCTAGTTCAATAATCTCCCTAATTCTTACTTTTATCGATCTTGGTATATTCTCTTGGTGTTAATTTAAAAGATAGTTTCCGCAACAATTATCTCTATTTTTTTTATCTACATCATTCGCCTTGTAAATAACTAGATAATTTATACCTACAACGTTATAATCTTGAGTGAAAGTTTACCATTAGCCATCTTCGAGTGGCACGTGCACTATTACAAGCAGCGCAAAGTTTGTCCATCGTATCTACTCCTCCTTATTATTCTCAATACACTCAATCTCAATCTCATTACACTCAATAGTGTAATCATTGTGTAAATTTGGCATAAGCAAAACAGTTTTA
Source organism: Cosmopolites sordidus (assembly GCA_031761425.1). Classification (NCBI taxonomy): domain Eukaryota; kingdom Metazoa; phylum Arthropoda; class Insecta; order Coleoptera; family Curculionidae; genus Cosmopolites; species Cosmopolites sordidus. Next base: position 160,484 of record JARFXV010001781.1, on the reverse strand, counting down.
CGTTTTTTTGGAATATAAGATAAGAGCGTGCAATTCTAGTGAAAGGCAAATATTGACATTTCAGCCCGATTTACTGGACGAGTAAACAAAAATAAAACAAAGGAACCTTTGTTTTATTTTTCCTAACCGTTCCTACGAGAGTCATCCTGAAATAGGTCTTCTTTAGGTTTTCTATCAACTTAAAACTGGTAAACCAATTATCAGTAGTGGCGTTCCTTCCACTTTCTCTTATGGGTTCCGCCGAAACCACAGTTGGCGCTGTAGTTGATTCGATTTCAGAGCTCGAGTGGTTATTTTTCTTTCTTCCTACTGTTCGTATCACTTCCTACCCCACATACACCCACATATACACTTACATATATACATACACGCACACACCACTATATTTAAATGTCTGATTGTTTCTAGGCAAGAGTGTAAAATCCGACAACAAATTACCCTAGTCAGTCACGCCAGTCAAAGGCTGGGTAAGGCCGGATGTCTTCTGAGAAGTGTTCTACGTTGGTCAGTCGCCAATCGGTAGGCTTCCTGATAGACTTATGGGTAGGCACATAACCAAGGGTTGTTAGCCTGAGGGGGGGGGGGGGGTGCTGGCCTGGGTTGTCGGTAGCTGATGACCGTGGTTCGGAACCCACGTTAAGCTGTAGGTTCAGTCGCTAAATAGTCTTAATTACTGATGCGCTTCTAACCCTAATACCCTTTTCATTTTCTTATGGGATCACACATTCCTTTCCACAATAGCATCTGGGAAATTATTCACCTCCCAAGGCCCCGCAGGTTGTTTGCCAAAATATACTTCCAAGTTACAAGTATAAAAAACTTTGGGGTCACAAAGAGCATACATTTTTATTCCGTATTTATTCGGTTTATTGGATTTGTATTGACGGAAAATACATCTACCTCTAAGTGCTTCTAGTATTTCGTCAACTGTTACGTAATGAAAGGGTGTGAATGCAGTTTTACATTTTTCTGCAAAAATATCCTCAAAAATATTTCGAATCTCCAGCTTCGCAGGTTTCCAGATCGTCAAACCGCAAATGTCTCAGGAAGAATCAAAATCTTTATCGAATCGAAATAGACACAACGATGTATCGTTGCCAATTTAAAAAAAAAACATTAAAAACGTCTGTCCTGTTTCCACAGCACTTGTTGAATTTTGGATACATATTTTAAGGAAACTACTTATTCAAAAGTTTTTTCCCTTACACCCTTTATAATCAATATTGATTTTTTATGAATAAACACTTAAAATCCTGGAAAAGTAAATCCTCGTATTAATTGTGGAATTATCAATTCTCAAAATCAAACCGAATCGGGCTTTTGAACAAATTTTTTTTGGTCATTAATGAAAAGACCATATATAAGTTTTATAACAAAACTATTTTTAGTTTTATTTTTTCCTTATAATTAAAAAGTTATATCAAAGTGAAAAGAATTTTTTTAAACCTAGTACCGATGATACGCCGACAATTTCCAAAAAAAAAAAACCCGAACCGTTGTAACCTCACAATGGTAACGAAGGCCAATATCGCCAAATCGGTTCGGGTCGGACCAGTTCGGAAGTTATACCGAAATTTTCTTTCGCGCTTTTTCTAAAAAGATGTTCGGAACGAATCGGAGTCTTGGGCAAATAAAACAATTTATCGATCTTAGTCATTGTTCTATAGGTTTAACCTATATCTTTAACGTTGATTGCATTTGTTGGTTTGCCATCTTCTTGTTATTTTCGATGTTGTTTTTGACGTTATACTCATATATTTTTACATAAGATATGGAGGTTTAAAGGTAAGTTCAGAATGAAATATAGAAATTAGATTTGCTTTTGTTTTTTTGCATTCGTCATTAAAAATTTTATTTATATTATTTAATTCATGTAGGGAAAACAAATTAACGTGCCAAATTTATAAGAAGGAATAACCCTGCGTAGCTGTATTTATTTGATAGGGTATGTTTAAACATAGGTTAGAAATTTATTATAAAGATTGAAGACTGATGGTAGGGTAGTGGTTCCAGGATATGTTGTGGTATATAATAGGTAGACCTTAAAAGGAGAGACCCACACTTCAACTATAAAAGTTTTCTACTTAAAAAAAATGGTTTAGGTGCCTTCTATTATTTGGGAAATCTCTAGCTGGTCATGCATTAGAGTTAGTTGGCAGCCAGATTTATTTATATTTGCAAATATTATTAAAACAAGAGTCTGATGTGGTGGTTTGTAACGCATATACGGCGAAAAATCGCGCTCACAAAATAATTACAAAACTAGAAAATATAAAAGTGATAGATAACAAAGTATAAAATTGTTTTATTTCTTTTCAAAAAATGAACTATCACAAAGTAACGGACAAATTAATAATTTTAACCAGAAAATATCGTTTGGTTATTCAATATTCAACATTTTTCATTATTTTTGAAAACCAATATTACAAAAAAATATTACCAATATTACAGACATATACAAAAGATTACTATTTATAACATTATATAATTTTTTTTCTTTTTGTATTTATTATCTGCTGAAGCTGCACAATCGTGACATTGAATGTCTTAAACTTTTCTTAATTTTTCATTAATAATCAAGATAACTAAAAACCTATAACCTTGTCACCGTAACTTTCTCGTGACACCCTACAAATAGTGTAATTATATTTAATAGAAATATTTTGTTTCTTATTTACATTTACATTAATATCATTTTTTAAAAAACTCACGTTGATGTTTTAGCACCCCGAACTTTAGCTGAATTGAACCGAATGTCATTTTTCAGAAAATCTGTGACCATCAAAATATCCACAGCAGGTATATTGTCAGAATTGGCCTTTATAAACCCTTTGTCACACATTACTGAACTAAATTTGTAATCAACAATATTTTAATTTGCATTTCAACAACAATTTTTTTCAATATATATATATATATATATATATATATATATATATATATATATATATATATATATATATATATATATATATATATATATATATGTATGCAGAAGTGATCCTTTTATATAAAAAAGGAGCACAGGAAGATTTAAAGAACTACCGTCCAATAAGCCTCCTATCAGTGATGTACAAAGTTTTCACTAAGATAATTTCTAAAAGAATATTAAAAAAACTGAATGACGCACAACCAAGAGAACAAGCAGGATTCAGAAGTGGATTCGGTACAATGGATCACATCCAGGTTGTACAGCAGGTCATAGAAAGGCACAACGAATACACCATGCCACTGTGCTTGGCTTTTATCGACTACGAAAAAGTATTTGATTCCATCTCAAAGCATGCGATAATGGATGCACTGCTTAGCCAAGGTGTAGAGAGAGCCTATGTAAACCTATTAGAATCGATATATGATGGAGCTACAGCCACAATTCACCTTGATGATCTTGAAGTGGGAATTAATATAGAACGAGGTGTACGGCAGGGTGACGCAATATCGCCTATTCTTTTCTCGGCTGGCCTTGAAGAAGTATTCCGTAAACTGGATTGGGAACAGGATGGGGTAAAGATCAATGGTGCAAACTTAAACCATCTTAGATTTGCAGATGATATTATTCTCATTTCACAAGACCCAGAGGAGCTGCAAAGACGCATACAAGAACTGCAAAGGGCTGGCGAACCATTTGGCTTGAAAATAAACCTGAAAAAGAGTCAGGTTATGTTCAATAACATCGCTCAGGACAGAAGAATTTCAGTTTTAGGAAGGGATTTAGAGATTGTTGACAGCTTTGTATATCTTGGGCAGAGGATTTCCATGGAGGGGAATACCGCCCGGGAGGTGGAACGGCGTGTTAAATGTGGCTGGCAGGCATTTGGTAGGCTCAACATAGTGTTTAAGAGCAGACTCTCACTTTGCCTGAAAAGAAAAGTATTCGATCAGTGCGTTCTACCCGTTATGACATACGGAAGTGAAACCGGGACACTCACTTCGCAATCTATTCAAAAACTTCGGGTGGCACAGAGGGGAATGGAAAGATGTATGCTTGGCATTACAAGACGAGACAGAAAGTCCTGCGCATGGATCAGGGAACAAACAAAAGTCTGTGACATCATTGGAAGAGTAAAACAGTTGAAATGGAGATGGGCAGGCCATATAGCGAGGCGATGGGACGACAGATGGACCAAGACAATCCTGGAGTGGATACCGCTTGATCGCAAACGTCCGCGAAGAAGACCGAAAGCACGATGGATTGATGACATCGTTAAGTATATTGGACCCGAGTGGCAGAGGAAAGCCCAGGACCGTGAAGGTTGGAAGCATGCTGAAGAGGCCTTCATCCTGCAGTGGATCGATACGGGCTGATGATGATGATGATGATTCATACATTTTAATTAATTTATAATTAACTGTAATACATTTTTAAAAAGTTGTTCGCATTTTCGATAATTATTTTTTATTCAATATCTAATTCCCAATTTTGCGTCCTGTAAAAACGCTTCACTAATCGTATTCATACTGTGTAATTAAAACAGTATTATGGACTATTGCCGGATTAAATCTAAAGTGTTCCATTTAAAATTGCATTTTGCCATGCAATGTCGCCATTTCAGTCCAGAACTTTCATAATTACAGCCGACTTGAATATCGTAATATTAATGAACCGTTAACAAAAACTATCCATGTAATTACAGAAAGTTAAATTGTAATTGTAATTGGGACGAATTTAATAAAATTTCTTTTCAACTTTCCTTTTTCCAGCCTGCTGTAAATTCTTGCCATTTTTCTTCAACTTTTTTACCATTCATTAGATCCTCACCTTAAACCTCCTCCGCTTTTTTACAACCTCTGGCATTTGTTTCTGAAAAAAAAAATACAAACTTTATCTTCGAATAAATCTCCCTCACTTTCTATAAACTTTGTCCGCCTTTCAGGCAATTGTCGATTACCAAATCGAAAAACACTTGATGATTTTGATACGGAAAATTTATTGTACTTTTTTTGACTTCCTCGAGGTATTAGAAGCGGATATCAACCAAGTGATGTTACAAGGACTCGAAAAGATAGATTCTGAAGGGGCTAAGTCTAGAAAATGCGCCGGTTACAATAAAATCTCCCAGCCCAACCCTTTAATCGTTTCCAAAGTAATTTTTGTTGTATTTGGTGGTGCATTGTCCTGAAGCAACATCACTTCCCCTCTTTCCTTTCTAGTAGAAGGGCATTTTTGCAGTATGTGCTGCAGCACACTGGAGTACCGTGGTCATTAGATGGTGTTTTGTCAAGGACGTTATGAAGATAATACACCTACATATAGCTGAGAGTTATGTGAGCGAGGCGCTTCATTGCGCGAGAAGTGGGACAGCCTCACCCACGCGCCGCACCTCGCGCACAAGCTATAGCCGCGCGCATGCTCTTGTCGATGTGACATTGCGACTCTACGCCCCGCTTAGTCTTCGTTGTCGCGCTTATAACTAGCCGTTAGTTTGTAATTGTGTTGTCGCGAACGTAAATGACTTTTCTAATTACAAATAAATAGCGTAATAGAAAATAGATCATAATACGTGAATATAATGGAGAAATTCTTTAAAAGTTTGTCAAGTGACACTAATGATTCCCAAGAAGAAGCAGAGTCAACGAAGAAAAAACCTAAGCGTGTTAATCGAAAATATGATGAAAATATGAGAGCTATGCAAGTTATGGCTTTATATATTGCGCAGACGAACCATGCCCAATCCGAAAATGACTTGTTTATGGGGAGACTTTGGGTAATCATTCGATGGTGCCCAGCAAACTTTTAAGACATTTAACTACTAAACACCCATCGGTAGCGCAAAATAGCAAAGCCTTTTTTCAACGTTTGAAAGACCACTTTAAGAAACTTTTAAAACATCAGACAAAGCGCAAAAAGCAAGATACGTGATCGTTAATATGCTAGTGAAATGCAAGAAGCCTCATTCTCTCGATGTTTTGTCCATTTTTCCTTTTGGGCCCTCATCCGGGCTCAGATCCTCATTTTTTTTTTAATCGACATATATTAACCGAAACAACTAGTAGAAAATCTAATTAGTCTAATTAATTAATCAATGCCTTAGCTAACTTTTGGGGTGATAAAAATTAACCCAGAAAAACAAAAACCATCAATAAAATGTCTTCAAAAGTAACCACTCGACCGTAAAAAAACGTATCCCTGAGCGTCTTTTAGCGTCGAACAAAGCCGACTCTTAAACGGAATAAAATCGAATTCAGTTACGGGAATTTAACAGAGATCGTGCACGCAAGGACGGTCGGTAATCAATCTTGCGGTGATTTTTGAAGTTATGGGAAAATTAACTGTCAAAAACCAATTTTCGTTAATTTGCGTTGCGTCCTCGAGGTGGCCTTAATGTAGCGGGAGAAAAGGGGGGTATGTCACCGGACTTTCAAAGTTTTTCGTCGTTTCGCTGACAAAATTCTGAACATTTGTTAATTTAAGCATTGGGTTTGTGCTGTTTCCTTAATATTTTATTTTATCATCCCGTTGTCTGTTCCTCCAAATTGTCATGCTCACTTCCTTTGATGAATGCTCATTAACTTTATCAACCCCGCTACCTAATTTTTGGTTTTGAATATTATTGTAAACAATCTGCAAAGTATCGCAAATTAAAAATTGTTTTTAACCTGAGTTAATTATGATTATGATTATGAATGGATTTGAGATTTAAGGTGTCAACTGAGAATAAAACTGCCTTTAAAGGAAGGCTTGTAGAATATTGTTGAAATACCTCCTCTACGGTCTTGTGGTAATTCCTACATTGTCCAGTTCAAAGTCAGGTATAAATAATTTCTATTTCCCCATCATATAAAGGAGAAGTAGATACTTGAAAATGGGACGAGCTAGGCCATTTCTGTGAAAAGATGTTTTAATAACTACCTAAATAAAACGCAAAAGGAGCATTCTCATCAATATTACAAAAATTATGTCGAGTTGTGTAATTATTGCATATTTAATAAATAAACCAATGAACTAAGAATCACCTCATACATCTGCCAATATCAATTCGGCAACGTTGCAAAAAATGTTATTTGAACATTGGAGAGATCAATTCTTCTATGGGAACCTTTGGTGTGAAACACTAAACTTGAAAAGATTTACCACTAAACACCAAATCACTTTTTTTGAACTGCTCGGCGCACGTTTCGCTAACCATGTTAGCATCATCGGGAGACGATTTAATCATCTCCTGATGATTGATTTGGTGTTTAGTGATAAATCTCTTCAAGTTTAGTGCTTGTTCTTTGATCTAATGGACAAATGCAGGACGTTTTGAATGTAGCTTTAGTTTCTGTGTTATTTGAACATTATAGGCCATTAAAGCTAAATTATTTAGTAAAATACGTCATTTTGTGGATTCACTGAGTCCAAATTGTTGTAAACTAGGAATAATAGAAATGTCTGGGTCTTAAGCAACACTTTCGCATATCAAATAAATATGCTCGTGTGAACGACCACTACTATAGTGCTTTCTGATGAATGATAGTGTAAACTATAATTACCACGTAATTTTCTAAAAACATTGGAGGGAGTAAAATTAGGGAAGGTAGAAATATACTACAGATTACGGTATCACAGAAGTCTGGACTAGTATGCTTATATTTAAATTACCCATAATGAAGCGAGTTTATTTCTTTCAGGCAAGCAAATCTATTTAGCATGTTGACGCAGCAAAGATTTTGAGGAAGGTCCTGACTCAGGTCAGAGAAAGATCTAATGGGGAATAAAGCGGTCCAATCAGTAAGGATATGTTTAACAGATAATAATTACAAAATTCGCAGAGTGGACGGTTTTCTCGTTTTAGAAGAAATTCGTGAGAGAATCTGCAATGACCAATCATAAGTCAAAACCATCTAACTGTAGTTTTTCTACCTAATAGAGGGGTTGAGAAAATAAGGGTTTAAGGACTCTTACTTTGTTAGGTTTCGCAGGATCGTCCCAATAGGATTGCATTAACGCTTGAGAGTAATTTTTCTCGAAAGAGAAATCCGGATAAAAACTGTGCATGTAATGGAGACCGTGCTGTATTGCGTGTTTTGCAACCCGATATGCGTCCTCATTACCCTTGATGTCCTTATGACAAGGACACCAAACGAAAGGAAGAGAAAAATTCTGACCGACGACGTCGAAGGTCCGCAATTAGTGTAATTCCTGGGTGGGAAACAAAGCGATTATGGATCATGGAAAGGGCGTGCGTAGAGTCAGAGAATATGGTCTAGAGATTTTCCTCATTATCCTTGATGTCCTTAAGACAAGGACACCAAACGAAAAGAAGATAAAAATTCTGACCGACGACGTCGAAGGTCCGCAATTAGTGTAATTACTGGGTGGGAAACAAAGCGATTATGGATCATGGAAAGGGCGTGCGTAGAGTCAGAGAATATGGTCTAGAGATTTTCCTCATTACCCTTGATGTCCTTATGACAAGGACACCAAACGAAAAGAAGAGAAAAATTCTGACCGACGACGTCGAAGGTCCGCAATTAGTGTAATTACTGGGTGGGAAACAAAGCGATTATGGATCATGGAAAGGGCGTGCGTAGAGTCAGAGAATATGGTCTAGAGATTCTCCTCATTACCCTTGATGTCCTTATGACAAGGACACCAAACGAAAAGAAGAGAAAAATTCTGACCGACGACGTCGAAGGTCCGCAATTAGTGTAATTACTGGGTGGGAAACAAAGCGATTATGGATCATGGAAAGGGCGTGCGTATAGTCAGAGAATATGGTCTAGAGATTTTCCTCATTACTCTTGATGTCCTTATGACAAGGACACCAAACGAAAAGAAGAGAAAAATTCTGACCGACGACGTCGAAGGTCCGCAATTAGTGTAATTACTGGGTGGGAAACAAAGCGATTATGGATCATGGAAAGGGCGTGCGTAGAGTCAGAGAATATGGTCTAGAGATTTTCCTCATTACCCTTGATGTCCTTATGACAAGGACACCAAACGAAAAGAAGAGAAAAATTCTGACCGACGACGTCAAAGGTCCGCAATTAGTGTAATTACTGGGTAGGAAACAAAGCGATTATGGATCATGGAAAGGGCGTGCGTAGAGTCAGAGAATATGGTCTAGAGATTTTCCTCACTACCCTTGATGTCCTTATGACAAGGACACCAAACGAAAAGAAGAGAAAAATTCTGACCGACGACGTCGAAGGTCTGCAATTAGTGTAATTACTGGGTGGGAAACAAAGCGATTATGGATCATGGAAAGGGCGTGCGTAGAGTCAGAGAATATGGTCTAGAGATTTTCCTCATTACCCTTGATGTCCTTATGACAAGGACACCAAACGAAAAGAAGAGAAAAATTCTGACCGACGACGTCGAAGGTCCGCAATTAGTGTAATTACTGGGTGGGAAACAAAGCGCTTATGGATCATGGAAAGGGCGTGTATAGGTCAGAGAATATGGTCTAGAGATTTGCGGGATTTAACTAGATACAAGTAAAGGATCTTTCGGTGGCCACTAGTTCAGCAGTAAGTACACTTGTTGATGACGGCAGTTTAAATCCTGAGGAGGTTCTTTCGTGTACAAAACTGAAGCCGAGTCCTTTTGACTCCAAATTGTTGCAATTTGGATACATGTTCTAAGAAAACATTTTGATAAAAAAAAATATAAGAACTTTGGATAAATTTACGAAAGTACTTTCCCTGTATACTTTGTGTTTAATTAAAAAAATCACCTTCCTTTTTGATAATACTAATATAATCCCTTTTAAGATATTTCGTTGCCCTTCGGAAAAATGTTAATTGCCCCAATAAATCTCAAAAAAATATTCCTAGTTTCTTAAAAGGCGCCAGAGCTGGAGTGGTTTAACTTCTGAATAATTTTGGGAAAAATAAAATATTGTTATATTATGATTAAATTATTATTATCATTATGTATGACTAATACATTATTGGTTTGTGTATTTTGAATTAACAAGTACAATAAAAATAAATAAAGTTATCTACAATGAAAATTATAACTTAAATTTAATTATACATTTAATTCGGTTTCGCTCTCAATGTTACTTTGATCTACATTAATAATAAGTGGTTCTATATTATTAGTAAATGATACATAGGAATCTTATATTTTAATAACATGGTTAATCGAATTTATCCAACTTTCTTTGAGAAAACTATCGACAACCTTCCTAATTAATGTTGCAGCACTTGCACTTAGAGTCGTAGAAATGTTTTTTGCTCTAACATTGGATTTTACCTGATGCCACATATGCTCAATTGGATTAAAAATACGGGAGAAGGCGTAAAACCGTATGTCCCCTATCAGCAGCAATGGTATCACATACATATTCCTTTTAAATATTAACTGTCTAATATTTCTAGATCACATTTTTTATATATATTTTCGAAGTATATATCATTTTTTAACATATGCTTCTGAATTTTCAATTTAGTGTTATTTACATTAGGAACTTAATTTTTTTGACGGTTATAATAACTAACATTGTCCATTACAATTACGTTTTCGTTCCTTCTTGCACATTGGGCACATTGGCAAAAGACTATATATAAACCAATCTTCAAAAAGTTCTACTATGGTGTCGTCATGGTAGTCCAAAGATGAATGCTTAATATTTTTGGAGGAAAAATGTAAACATTTTGGAACCCATCCATCCAAGGAAGCAGGATAAATTGTAATTATTTTCCCTTGTTCGCTGGAGCTTTGGTTTGGCATTTTCTTGTTGTTTCTACCCATCGTTTTGCTGGCGTTTCATGTATATCGAACCATATTTCATCAAAGTGGATAATGGGACGATTTTCTAATCTGTATTTTTTATAGCGAGTTCCAATTGTCGCAATCATGATTCCATTAATATTTGTCTCTTATTAATGATCTGATATGCAAAACTCATATGAGATAATATTCTCCGGAGGCTAGTTCTATTGCTTTTGTCAACACATTTACTTTATCAGAATCACTACGGACTTTTTTGGCTTTAATTGGCTTCGTCACAATATTTTTAAATGTAAACAACGTGGTTTTTGTTAATGAAGACGTTTCTGCTGCAGATGCATTTACATTTAGCCCTCTATTCAATAACAAAACATACACATTTTTAACAATTTTCTTATCATAGGGCGATAAATGTTTTCTTTTAAAATTAGCACTACCGGAGGCACAATGATCATTACCTTGCCTAGAACGCCACATTTTTAGCACATTTGAAATAACAAAAAATACGATCGAAATTATAGAACTGCAATGTTTAAGAAAAAAATGCGAACTAAACTAAAATATTTCGAAACTACTAAACCAGGTATGAAATTAATTTTATCTTTTTACCTGTTATTTTATTAGGCGCGGCCCTGTTTACGTTTCTTGCAACATTGCCGGGTTTCATTTCGGCAGGGGTTGTTAAGAGTTTATTGCAGCCAATCGGTCAACGATATATCTTGAAATGCACTACACATAAAATATTACCCTCTGCAGCTGTAATATCGAGTTACTTTAAACGCCCTACTTTATTTTCTTAAATAATTAGAAATCTATTAAGTAATACAAAAAACTTTTAAAACTGCCTCTTGCACGCAGTCAAAGGAAAATACAGCTTTCTGTATTATCTGCAATAGCCAGTCAGGGATTGAACTTGCTTTTAACAAGCCATGTTCCGCTAAATTTTCTTTCTAAATAGCTTTTATCGTTGGAACTGACAAGCCTTTTAAGTTTTCAAGTGTATCGCTGCAATATTCGTTTTCTGAATGGAGAAAATCATAATGCCATTGCCATTGATATGGCACAGAGAATATATAGGGGTTTTCCATATAGTATTTGTTGTTTTACTATGAAATTAAAAAAGACTTAATATATCATTGCAAACTGCAAAACTTTATTCAGTAAAGTATTCACCATATGGTTCAATAATAATCTTCCTATTCTTTAAGGAGACCTAATGATCTTAATAATATTTCTAATATATATATATATATATATATATATATATATATATATATATATATATATATATATATATATATATATATATAGAGAAAGAGATATCTCTTTTTCCAGTTGTTACAAGATTCTATCTCAATGTCTACTAGGCAGAGCACAGGGACCGGTAGATATCAAGCAGGTTTTCGACCGGGAAGATCCTGCCCTGAACAGATCCTGAATCTAAATTTGATCCTAAGACATCAAAAAATGTACAATAAAAATCTCGTCTGTACATTTGTGTATTTCAAAAAAATTGTTCTAGATTTTTCTAGAAAAGGTAATACAGGAGTGGCGTGAAAAAAAGTCGACCCTGAATATTGACCAGCCCATTAAACTGGGGAGAAGCAACATCAAAATTGATTATCTAGCGTTGCTGATGATCTAGCAATTTAGCCTCAAGATATATTAACGACACAAAAACAGATTGAAATCCTAAAAAAAAACAGGCGAAAAGGTAGGACTCCAAATTTCCTTTGAAAAGGCACAATACATTAACTGCAACAGACTAAGAATACCACCACCACAAAATGTTTACAACAAAAAATACATATCTAAAAACACAAAACTGAGACATTTCAACACAGTTATTAAGCCAGAATGTCTATATGGGGCAGAAATGCTCATTTTAAATAGAAAGAGAGACATCGAGGAGATTGAAAGGAAGGAAAGAAAAAACATAAGAAAAATCTTTGGCCCCAAACAAATAAATATAACAATATACCAACTTCAAGAAAACCAAGAAATCAAACAATACATAGCGATGTGAGAAAAAGAAGACTTAAGTGTTTCGGACACAATAAACGGATGAATCCAAGTAGGCTAACTAGACAAATAGTTGAATTTTATGAAAATAGGAGCAGAGCTAATTTAGAAACACCTAAATTGATTACTACAATTAAAGAGGACCTAAGATCAGGAAATATTACATAAGGTGACATTCAGGATAGAAACCGTTTCAGACATAAGGTTAACGTTTGGGAAGTTGGCCAGAGAGAAAAATGTAGGAAGACCGGAACAACTTGGTCTGGCGAAAGGAAAAAAGCTCATAGTGAAAGAATGAAAGCAGTATGAGCTCAAATGTTTTTTGACTAGTGTTTTCACGGGTGTGAAATGTAACGATAATTTCTCGGGTATCCCATGTTAGCTGAGTCTCAGCTCTCTTTTTAGCTATAACTCTCTCTCCTATTAAACTTTATTACGTATTTTTTTTTATTTTATGAAGTTAGAAGATTAATACTGAAAAACAGAAAAATCCGTGGCGGAAATCATAAGAGACTGTGTATAAAAACGGTTGAAAAAAAATTTTTTCTAAAAAACTAAACTGTGAATAATTTTCAAGTTTTGAGGACAGTTTAATTTCCTTTATCAATAATTACCGAATTTCAAGTCTTAGATTTGGAAACTCGTTTTTCCCATAGATTCGCTCGTATTTCCTTAAGCGAAACAGCATTAAGCGGGGTCTTACTGTATCTGCAATTATTTCTCCTTGCATTAAAAATTAATTAAATATAATAAAAATCGTTTATTTGTGGAAAGAATAATATAGAATACAATACTACCTACTTGTTTAAATTGAAGGTATTTGCCAAACAATCTAATAAAAGTTGTTAAAATCACCACATTTTTATACGTTTTCTTGCTGTTTTTTTGTGTAAATTATATCAAAAATTCTACGAAAAAAAAATTGTTTTGACAATGTGAGTCACGTAGATGTGTGGATTTAGAATCAATAAATTTTAGTCTGGTTAGTCTCTCCTGAAAGCTGTTTATTTTGCTTCTACCGTAAATTCTTAATGCTTTATGTCCTACCCTACACAACACTTATGCGTACTTTACGATTTTTTAGAGATTTACCTCTAAAGCAGGTTTTTTTTTATATATAAAGAAACAAATTCACCTTAAATAATTTGATTTTTTAAGAATAGATTCCAAACGAAATGTAAAAAAGAATTCCAATGCAATGTAGTAAGAGGGTTGTACGAAAAGTTTTCAACCTAACGAAAAAAGATTAACAATGTTGTTGCCTTGCATTTCAATATGTTGAAACCAGCGCTTCTTCAAGTATTTTCATTCATAACGTCATTTTTCATCACGAGATGAAAATAAATAAATAAATATATATATATATATATATATATATATATATATATATATATATATATATATATATATATAGGCAGCCTATATGATTGAATCTTTTCATCGTTTTTGAAACTGTTGACTTAATGATGGTTTTATTCAGATGTACATTATTAAATACTCGACAAATTTCAGCATAGGTGCGGTTTCTGTCGTATCCAACAATTGTCAGTATTTCAATTATTTCTCTTTCAGTTAAATACATATTAATTCCATATAAAAAATCTATTTTGAAAAAAAAACATACAAAATTTACTTCACTGAATTCAGAAAAAGTGTTATTTCCAACAATGCCAAATTCAAATACTATTGTCATAAGAAAAAATCAAGTTAGCTTTGGATTTCAAATATGCGACCAGAAAAAAAAAATATATATCAGAAAAACATTTTCTGATGCTTGTGTACAAAATTTCATTAAGAAATCTCAAACCGTTCTCGAGATAATTGACCATTTCCATACATACGACTCTGTCTATATATATATAGAGGTATATGAGATCCATACTACCATATACTACAGTTCAGATGGATGACTTTGAAGTTCTAGCAACGTAGAACGTGGTATACGGCAGGGTGACTCAATATCGCCTGTTCTTTTCTCAGCCTCCCTTGAAGAGGTATTTCGTAATCTGGATTGGGAACAGCAGGGAATAAAAATTAATGGTGCATATCTAAGCCATCTTAGATTCGCGGATGATATCGTTCTCCTTTCACAAGTCCCAGATGAGCTACAAGAACACATACAAGAGTTGCAAAGGGCGGGAGAACCATTTGGTTTAAAAATAAACCTAAAAAAGAATTGTCAACAAAAGAATTTCTAGTTTAGGAAGTGATTTAGAGGTTGTGGACCACTACATATATCTTGGCCAAAGGATTTCAATGGAGGGGGATACCGCCCTGGAGGTGGAACGGCGGGTTAAGTGTGGCTGGCAGGCATTTGGCCGGCTCAATATAGTATTTAAGAGCAAACGCCCACTTTGTATGAAGAGAAAGGTTTTTAATTAGTGCGTCCTGCCTGTTTTGACATATGGAAGTGAAACATGGACACTCACATTACAGTCAGTTCAGAAGCTTCGAGTTGCACAGAAGGAAATGGAAAGGTGTATGCTTGGCATTACAAAGCGGGACAGAAAGACCTGCATATGGATCAGAGAACAAACAAAGGTATGTGACATCATTGGAAAGGCGAAATAATTGAAATTGAAGTGGGCAGGTCATATAGCGAGACGATGCGATGACAGACGGATCAAAGCAATTCTGGAATGGATAGCGCTTGATCATAAACGCCCACGAAGAAAGCCGAAAACACGATGGGTGGATGACATCATCATGTGTATTGGATGCCCGAATGGCAGAGGAAAGCTCAGGACCGTGCGAATTGGAAGCATGCTGGGGATTATTCTTTGTTATATGTGTATATTTCTATTGCTTCTAAAATGTTTAGTTTTTTGCCTTTTCAAGATATTGTAAAATTTTGAATTTGTTATTTCGGGAAAAATATGTAAAGTTTTTCCATACCATACCATACCATACCATACCATACCATACCATACCATACCATGCCATATCATACCATACCATACTATACCATTGCACAGACACCGAGCGTTTTTACATTTTGCGAAACACTTATTTGTTGCTTTTAGATCATCCTGATTATTAAAATAAAAAAATCTCCAAACTGATTTACAAAAACTGCTTTAAATAATTATTAATTATTAAGATTTTTGTGTTTTCAACAAGCTTTCCTTGGTTTATGTTTCCATTAAATAAGTAAAATCCTTTCTTACAGGTATTATTCAATTTCCAACGATTGGATGGGAAAACTTTTCACACCACTAACGCCGAATTTCACCTGACAAGTTTTTTCTTGGGTTTTCTACCGGGCAATTTAAGATGTAATATAACGTTTTTACTAATTGCTATAAGGAAGAAAACCACTTAAAACGGTTCAAAAATTAAAATTTATGGACAGGAATTTTATCGTTTTGACGGTCTTTGAGAGTAAAATTGCCGTCCTTTCTTGAGATTGCCGAGGGTTGGGTTTCAAGGGAGCATTTATAAATTTGTTGCCTCAAATTACTGTAATTGTTTACTCTTCTTGAAATATTTAAATATTACAACAAAAATTTAGATTAAATGTGTTTAGGTCATCTAAATTTGTTATTCGATGGGAAACTGATTATAAGTTGTAAATACTAGATAATTATTTTCCAAAAGAGCTCGCAATAGATTAGATGGATTCTATATATATATATATATATATATATATATATATATATATATATATATATATATATATATATATATATATATATATATATATATATATATATATATATATATATATATATATATATATATATATATATATATATATATATATATATATATATATATATATATATATATATTATATATATGAAACCTGGGGAGTAGGCAGATTGAGACCTCGGGGCAAATCAACTAGATTCTCTTAATGATGTTTTCAAAGTGCAAGCCGAAACGTCGAGATTTTACAAATCTAAAACGCGTTTCTACCCAAGAACCTAATAATTTTTATATTATCAATCGTGGAAGCCTTTCCAAACATAAACTTATCGGCAAAAGTCTTGCACCCCCCTTATTTATCTAAAAAAGAAGTAAATCTCAATATGGCGTCTATGCGCAAAAGAGCTTAGGAATTTATTTATCAGAAAAATTAATAAACATAAACGTGCCAAAAATATCTTCGGATTTTTTATTAACATTTGTTAGCAATGAATTTATACGATGTTTTACTACATCAGCGTATTTGTGTTAATCGTACAGTATAGCAATAAAAATGCCTGGGACTGAAATTTTTGCGTTTAATAGGGCCCGAATTATTGCCTTGTACCAAGAAGATTTCTCGCTACATCAAATTTCTACTCGTTTAAATATTGTTCGGAGTACTGTTAGCAGAACAATTCGAAGAATCGAAGAAACTGGTGATGTTGCCTCACTACCCAGAAGTGGTCGAAGAGGGGTTACAAATGAACGATAAGATCGTTATCTTGTTCAATATGCACGAAGAAATCTCTCAGTACCCTTTAGAACGCGATACCACTTCAGTTCCAATGGACGTACACTCGTGCTAGATCAAGTGCTACGGTTTCCAGAAGGATTTTCAACGTTGGATTGCATCGCAGACGCCCAATTAGAGTTCCCCTGTTAAGTTACCAGCAAAGTCAAAGGCGTTTTCAATGGGTCAGGGAGCATCAAGTTTGGTTATTGCCTCAATAGAGAATCGTCGTTTTTACTGCTGAAACAAGAATTGGTTTAGTCAGCGATGATTATTATCAGGG
Source organism: Cosmopolites sordidus (assembly GCA_031761425.1). NCBI lineage: Eukaryota > Metazoa > Arthropoda > Insecta > Coleoptera > Curculionidae > Cosmopolites > Cosmopolites sordidus. The sequence goes on along the minus strand of JARFXV010001781.1, from coordinate 143,099 downwards.
GGTTTGGAGGGAGGTAGGAAGACAGTATCGTCTTAATACAGCTATTGAAGTAGCTGCATATCAGGGCGGTAACAAAATGTTGTTGGGAGGAAGATTTTACAATGGAAGAGCAGAGCCCATTCACATCCCACAAACAATGAACGCACATTTCTACTTGGAACATATCATCAGACCTGTTATTTATCCATTACAACCAGAAATTTGTAACTATTTTATCTTTATGGACGATAACGCCCGTCCGCATATTCTAGGATCGTCCAGATGGCTCTAAATAAAGCTGGAATTAAGAGATTAGTTTGGCCGCCATTATCACCAGATATGAGTCCAATCGAACATATTTGGTACTACCTTTCTAGAGCCATTAACCGTAAGAACAATCCGCCAAGAAATTGAGAAATGGAACAATCCGCCAAGGAGGAGCTAATTTTAAGATACTATTAATAACATAATTATTGGCATACATCTAAGAGTTTACGTATTAATAAGAAGTAGGGGAGGTAATACTGCCTATTAGTTGAACAATATTTACATTAATTTCGCTTTTGCGATATACATACATATTTTATTTAAATATTTATAAAAACCAAGAACAAAAACAAAATTACTCGATTTTTTCTCCTGCACACATTCACTATTCCTTTAAAATATCTTTTCATCAAAACTACAATAAAAACGGGGGGGGGGGGGGATTGTAAGCCTTTTGCCGATGAGTGTATTTCACTTTATAGTATATATTTGCTTGTTATTTTTGCTTCCTATATCTGTTTATCGTATCTATTTATTATAATCATTTCTATGTATTACCTTGTCTCCCACTCTCTGTAAATGACCGTATCAATTTCTGATGTTATCCATCTTCTCGTACATCATCTCCATCAACTCCTCGTACTCTTCAAAGCTCGGAAACTATTGTTTTTTTTTTGTTAAGAGAGAACCCATCTATTTCTATTTTATCAGCCTGATGTTTAAGTTAGCCTTCTTTTGGCTCAGGAGAGAAAAATCATCTCCCTTTCGGAAGAATCTTCTTTCAGAATCGTATCTCGGAAGAGGTTTTTTCGAGAAATTTTAGTAACCTTTAGTTGACACAATGAGAGGGCCGATGTTTCGCCGATGTATACACCATTAAATATATCTATTTTTGTTTGCTTTTGTTGTTCCTTGTCTGTTCAAAAATGCTTTATTATTGGCATAATATATTTTATTTGCTTTTTCGTTCTATTTTTGACATTAACTTCTGTATTGGACCTTATTAACCAGTTCTATTTGAACTGCATCCAGATATTTTGTCATATATTTTATAATTGCATTCAGAAGCATAAAGATGAACAATCTAAAAGTATGAGTCTTTTTGTTCAAGATATGCTACACAGTGAATCACGGATGTAGCCAGGGGGGGGGGGGGGGTGTTCACCCCCCCCCCCCGCGAAATAAGCCAAATATTACCTAATATTATACCGAAAAAATACGAGGAGTGAAGAGAGTTAAATTATTACATTTAAATTGAATATATATCCGAACTAGTGGACGTTGTGCACCTCTTGCCGAGTAGTATATTTTTGTTGTTTTATTTATTTCCAACTACGCCCGTGTAGTGAATGAATGTATTTTCAGTTAGATTTAAAAATGTATACCGGGTATTGTACTTTACGTGTTCTCCTGTATATAATAACAAATAAATAAAACATCTTAAAAATGATAATTTTAGATTTTTTATTTTCGAAATGAATCTATATATACACAACACAAAATCATCAATTCAATGCAAATTGTTTCGAATGCTAATATTACTAATAATTATAACTGTACCTAATGGCCGAATTAATTATAAACTAGGCTCAAATATTGCTACAACCGGTGAGAGGCTTAATAATTTATGGGCTGAATGATGGATAGTTCGGAATTAAACCCAAAGCGATGTCAAATCGCCATTTCAATTGCTATTCCATGTACTTCTCAATGATGACGGCTCTTGCGATGTATAACGTTAAATTTTATTTATTTTTCAATATAAAGACATCAAGAAGTCACAAACGATTAAAATATCAGAAAATATAGCTAGATGTTAAAAAAATTATGAATAATAATGCCTTGATTCACCTGGATTTGTCACATTGGTTCAGCTACTGATCGAATGCTATGGAATTAGTCTCCAGGCACTTTATACGAGGCTACATGTACCTCCTAGAGCTTCTCGTTAATGTATTTCACCAGATTACTTGGATAAAAGCCTGTACATCCACAAACTAGAGTTACATAGGGTTCTAAAAACTTCTAAGGTTTGACGATAGCTATTGTTCTAGGACAGGGGTCGCTATACTTTCCAGCCTTAGAGCCATACTGATTCCAGTAAGTACTCCAGTAAGTTGCAAGAGCCAAAACCGTTTTAATTTTCCTGCCATACCCTAAACGAGCATAAGCTTGCTAACCTACCTCTATCGCTAACATCCTCTATCGCTAACAGATGGTGATAGTAATACTTTCGAAATAGCAGTAATAATTAAACATTCGTGAGTAATCTCGTTAATTTGAGAAAGTTCCGGTGTATTCCACTCAGTTCGAGATGGCAGTAATTGGAGTATAAAAAGACTAGCTGTGCGGCTACGAGTCAGTCTGCGTTGGAAAGGCGAAGGAAGCGAAATTGTCTATTGTGGAATAAAGTAGTTCGTAACTCCATTTAAAAGGCATCTTCGAATCGACCAACGCCCATAAGTAACAGTATTTCGATTTGACTTGTTGTTTTTGTGTATGATTGCATTGTAGAACATTCAAAGATCAATGGAACTTTGAATATTTCGTGATTGAGTCCAGTAACAAGACGCTATGTTTGATTTGCAATGAAACCATTGTCGTTCTCATAGAATATAACGTTAAACGTCATTATAAAACGAAACATTTTCAAAGTTACTCAAAACATACAGGAAGTTTGCAGACAGAAAAATTTGAAGCGTTGAAGCGCGGATTGAAATAGCAGCAATCTTTGTTTTCGAAAGTCAATACTGAACAAGAGTAATGTCTGAATGAAGGTGGGTTTTTCGCCACTATCTAAAACTCAAAAGATATTAAAAATACCTGTTCTTATAGAAAGAAAGAATCACTGGGTAAAAACAAAAAACCAAACGGAGACAAATTTCTCAGTGATTCTTTTTCGTAATAAATTTGTCTAACGAACAAAATTTTAAAAATATAAAAATGTTATAAAAAAGTTAACAAACTTTTAACGTTAACGTTTCGGAGGGTAGTCTCCCCCGTTTTCAAAACTAAACTAAAAAATAAATTATATTAATTTCTAATATATAAAGTAACGAGTGAAAATAAATATATTTTTTTTGTATATGTCAACGATATTTACATTGACAACAATAGATTTTCATGACAGTGACATACTACCAAAAAATATATATAAGTAATGTTTAGTGTGTGATTGTTTATTGTACTGATTGTGTATTCAAATATTTAAATGTGTTTAATTGTATTCTTTAGAATCGGGAACCATATTGAATTTAAATTTACCGAAGGCATAGCAATACAGTTATTTTTATTTAAATTAATTATAGCGGTTTCTTTTAATATTATAAATTTATAAAAATAAATTTATAATATTAAAAGAAAAAAATATCAAAAAATACAATAAAAAATATATAAAAAATACAGAAGATTAAAAGAAATTTATAAAAAAATAAATAATAAAAAATTTATAAGGTTTAATTAAATTTTAAAATAATTTATAAAAAAATTAGAAGAAATTTATAAAAAATACAGAAGATTAACAGAAACCGCTATAATTAATTTAAATAAAAATAACTGTATTGCTATGCCTTCCGTAGATTTAAATTCAATATGGATCCCGATTCTAAAGAAACAATTAAACACATTTTAATATTTGAATACACAATCAGTACAATAAACAATCACACAGTAAACATTACCTATATATATATATATATGTTTTGGTAGTATCTAAGGTAAAATCGATTGTTGTCAATGTAAGTATCGTTGACATATACAAAAAAAATATATTTCCTTTCACTCGTTACTTAAAAATTTTTTATTACATTTTTATATCTTTAAAATTTTGTTCGTTAGGCAAATTTATTACAAAAAAGAATCACTGAAAAATTTGTCTCCGTTGGGTTTTTTGTTTTTACCCAGTGATTCTTTCTTTAAATAAGAACAGTCTTCCACTAGTACAATTTGATTATTTACATAAATTTCTTAGTGGGCTGTTTTCTGTTTTTGGTACTACTTACTTGTGTGAGAAAACATTCTCCAAAATGAAGTATATAAAAAATATTTACAGATCTAAGTTAACCGATGACCATCTTAAATCTCTTTTAATAATTGGTATAAGTAAAATTGTACCACAACTACAAACTATTGTCAGTGGAAAATCACAATTACATAAATCTCATTAATATTTTTTACCAGTGGACACCCCGCTGTTTCATTCGCCTTAATTTAGCTTTTCCGTTCCTGAGGGATTTTCAGGATAAAAATCATATGTATGATTCAGGATATATACATTCCAAACATCGATATACATACATATACGATACTCTTTACCCCAACATACCTACCGAGGGTGAAACCCGGGATGTTCATTAGTTTATAATTTAGTGGGATTCATTTCAATTATTTGTTAGTTATTATGCTTAAGTTAAATTTTCTGTGTATTATACTTGTCATTCAACTTTACCCAGCAAGTAAATAAAACCGAGTTATCATCATTCTGTGTTTATTTATCCAACTTATCACAGCAACAATAATAACAATAAGCCATTAGCTATCGCGGGCCGTAGTTTGGAGACCTTTGTTCTAGGATATACTATAAATCTTAGCAAGAATATATATATATTTTAGAATTACTGGGTTCTCGGGTAGAATCGCGTTTTAGATTTATAAAATCTCGACGTTTCGGCTTCCACTCTGAAGCCATTTTCAAGAGAATCGAGTTGATTTACTCCAAGGCCTCAATCTGCCTACTCCCCAGAGTTCATAACTAGAAAAAAACGTGGGCGGTACGACCTCTGTATTAATAGGTGAGGTTGTAGGTGGGGCGTTCGATTGAAGGGTGGGGGTGAAACGGGGGTAGAGGTTTGACTAGAAGGGTTTCGGATGGGCAATTTGGAAATGAGCGGTTTCCATGTATTTGGAACTCTAAGACCGTCGTTCCTTTTGTTTAAGCAGTCTGGACGTTTTTCGATCTCAATTGCTTCACGAATTATGCGGGGTTTGTAGGAATATATAGGTGCGATTACTTTGGCCTTGTCGAAATCTATTTTGTGTTCAAGATGATGTTCTGCTAAAGTCAAGGAGTAATCAGATTTTCGGGCGGCAAGAGAATGCTCGTATATGCGATTTTGGACACGTCTATTAGTTTGACCGATATATGATTGGGAGGAGCCAGAACAAGGAATCTCATAGACACCATGTGGCTCTTATGGAATATTATCCTTCACTGGTCTGAGGAAACTGGATATATTTTTTTTCTATTGTAAATATCGTTTCGATATTACGGGATATGAATACGTGGCAAATTTTATCAGTAACTCCCTTGATGAATGACAGAAGAACTTTGGGATTTTGGGACAATTCTCTAGTAGATTCGTTGGTATAACCAGTTGCCTATCCGACAATCTTAGTGATCTCGTGACTAAAGTTTTGACTACCGAATTTAATTGGGATGGATGATGATGTGAGTTCGCATTTAGATAACGGTTTGTGTGGCCTTTGATCTAGCCTTTTTGATATTAGAACGTCAAGAAAAAGGAGAGCAGAATTGTTTTCAGTATCCATTGCAAAATGGACCTGGGAATGTATGCTGTTCAAATGCGAAAGGAACAGATTAAAGTTGTGGTCCGTGCGGCCAAATGACGAAAGTGTCATCCACATATCGGAACCAGCAAGTAGGTTTCAACGGACTGGTGTTAATGGCTTGAGTTTCAAAGTGTTCCATAAAAAAATTGGCTATAACCGGAAGTTATATATACAAATATGAGCATTATTTAGTTGCTTGACATGGAGGGAGCCCCACCCATCCCTTACATTGGAAGGCACATGTTTCGTCTGTTGGTGGTTAGACTCATCAGGGTACCGACATATTCTCTCTCGCCAAGAATAGAGAGTCCCTCTCCACAATCAAACAACCCATATTTTCACCGACTTCTCGTCGGATGACTTATACATGCTTATGTCAAGCAACTAACCAATGCTCATTATGGCGGAGACGCAGGTTGTTGAGCGTTTCTCATGAGATTGTGGAACCCAACTGTCGGGGGTGTGTAACTCCTGGCTACCGTAGCCTCATTGAACGCAGTTAAAAATTAGTAAAAAAACTCCATATATATATATATATATATATATATATATATATATATATATATATATATATATATATATATATATATATATATATATATATATATATATATATATATATACAGGGTGTTAGGTAAACATGCGACAAAAATTAAAGAGGTTATTCCTTGACTTATTCTAAGAATTTTTTGTTGTATGATGATTTTTGAAAAACCCCTTGTTGAATGAATCATTCCGGGTGTCGATACGTTCGTTCACGACGTTTCGCCTAAATATAATTTGGCATTTTCAAGTGTTGTCCGCTTCAAGTGAAAAGTCCATCTGCTCCGCGTCTAACTGTCCGCTTCGAGAGCCTTGTTATCGTTGTGGTTTGTAACTTGAGAGTCTAGATACACAAACCCATTCATAGATTCAATATTGTATGTGTCAATGATTAGATTCAGCTGCCTCAGTTTTCCAGTACGTAATCCTGCATGCATGAATTTCGCTTTTGTATGTTAATATGTGCCCCCATTTGTCTTGCAGCCTCTTCAAGGGGTAAAGAATGCTTGTATCATGTCTCTTTTAGTTCTAGTAAATATATTCATGTCTTATGCAAAGAGCTAATTGTTGTAAACAGTTTCAATCCTCTCTTGTCTTAAAATTGCCCACCATCATGTTTGGCGCCATTTTACCCAGTTTTTCTAATTAGTCATCTCCAGTGGCATTTTTTACATACAACACCTAACTGTATAAGTCTAATGGCACAATATTTTCCACCCACCTAATTTTACGAAAAACAACTCCCATCTTATCAAAACTTGAACCTCCATTTTGCATAACGCCGCATTTGCAACTCAATATAATTCTTTACTAACTTCTTTAATATGATCTCCATCGTGCTTTTTTCTTTCGCCAAACTTCTAGCGTGATCGTGGATCTTGTTTAGAAAATGCGAAAGTTTCGTTAGAATTGCGCCCGGCCACGTCGAAGCGCCGAAGACGCAAAGTTACAAAGTTGTTTTTTCGAATTAGTATGAAAAACAAAACTAAGCGAGACATTTTTTGTATTTATTCAAGAGAGACGGATGGGAAATCTTTGTTCTGAATAGATTTTAGATTTTTCTTCGTACTTTATAGACTTAGAGTGGTAGAAGGTTAAAAATTCGCATTCTACTTATCGATACAACCATTTGTTTATCTCAGTTGATATGACTAACTTAGAAAATATAATGAGTAAAAATTTACATTAAGTTTAGTCTAAGAAACGAAGTTTCTAATAACGAAAGGTATCCTAGACTATTATTTGTTCTTCTGATGACGGTGTAAGGTCAGAAACCGTTCTCGGGAAACGCTTGCTGACATTTGATGGCGACTGAATAATTGGGTAACGTGGTTTTGGTTTTTGCGTGGATCATGGAAAAAAATGTTCTTTGATTTTTAAAAATATTTTTAATATCCTCCACCAGCCCACTGTACCAATTTTTTATGCAATCTAACCTGGGACGGGTCACGAACGATTTCAGACATTAGTACTGTTACGAGCCACCGGATGGCACAAACTGCATCTAATTGCAGCCTACATCCGACTTTGTCGATATGTATGGTCGAACCCTTGGCCAAATCTTAATTTTTTTAAAAAAAATCAAATAAATATGCTTTCCAAACCAAAAGTCTATGGCATTAGAAACGGACAACACTTGAAAATGCGAAACGTCGTGACAACACACACGACTTCACGATTCGTTGATTCTGTGAAGGGTCACGACGTTTCGCCAAAATCTCATTTGGCATTCTCAAATGTTGTCCGCTTCGACTGAAGAGTCGAACTGACGTGCACGGGTCGTTACGCTCGGTCTTATAGCCGGCCGGCGATTGCGCAGATTGTATCAGAGTAGTTCGGAACTATTCGCGAAGCTCGGCAACGCTGTCGGGCGTTCGTTTATTGATTTTTCTTCCTTGCCACCACGTTGCCGCGTTTCTTCTTTTTTCATAAGAGATATCCATAATTTTGGAATGTTGGGAGCGTCGTTTCGCCTATTTAGCTCACCCCTTTCTTCTATTTCAAGGGCTTTTCTGATTGTTCAGACCTTGTAGTTTTCAATATTCGCTATTTCTTTGCCTCCTTTAAAATTGATTTTATATCCTGTTTGTAGATGCTGCTGGAACAGAGCGGAAGTGGTTTGTTTGTTTTTTACGTTGTTTTTATGTTCTTGTATTCTGGCTGAGATTCGTCTGTTTGTCCTATGTATGTTCTGTTGCAATCGGAACAAGATATGCTATATACCCCATGATTTTCCAGTCTAACTTTGTCCTATTTCGATTTTTCTGAAAAAAATCAGTTAGTTTTTATTTTTACCCTAATATTAAGTTAAAAATTCGTCTTAATATTTAGGTCGGTTAGGTCGTGTTACGGTTGCGATAACAATTTTATTTAAAAAATAAAATTATCTATTCAGTACCAATCATCATAAATGTTCTAATCCTGACCTTGATAATATTTTCTAATTTAATTACATAAGCGGAAAAAATGCCTTTCCCCAATTGTTACATTTTGTCTTTTGTGATGCTTAAATACTATTTGACAGAATATTGAAATCAGTCATTAATAAATATACCTACTCTTTCTTTTAAACTAAATGAATGGATGAATGAAATTATGCGTTTTCGGGTTTCCAAATAAACGCATGCAATCCTTAGGTACATTACACAAAGAGTGTAAGAAGGGAACCATGGAAACAAACAAAAACAGTCAAATTAACTTGTCAGTTTTGAAATGTATTACATTTTCAACATTGCATTTATTGATTATTAATAATTATTATAATAATATCGAACAATGCCTTTTACGAATAACGAGGCCTATGACATGTTGGAGGTGTATTTCCAATGTTTTGAAAATGCATGTATTGCAGAGCGGCAATATGCAAGTCAATATCCCGAAAGAAGGCATTATTCGAAGAAGGTGTTTACACGTCTAGCAAGAAGCTTACGAGAAACAGGAATTGTGCATCCAGATCCAGTCCGCACCAGATTACGTTCGATTCGTAATGGAGATAATGTCGTAAATGTTCTGGCTTATGGTGAAACCAACCCCCATTTAAGTATCAGACAAATATCTGAAGAATTAGGTGTTAGCAAGACATCCGTTCATCGAATCTTAAGAGATAACAAGCTACACCCCATCATGTTATCTTACACCAAGCCCTTTTGAATAACGATTTTGACAGACGGTTAGACTATTGTCACTGGTTAAAAAATATGTGTAGTGGAAATAAACAATTCTTAAAACGCATACTGTGGACTGATGAAGCTACTTTTAGCAGTGATGGACGCGTTAACTTACATAATATGCAGTACTGGGCAGTTGCTAATCCACACTGGATGTTAGAAATCAACCACCAAAATAGATGGAGTGTGAACGTATGGTGTGGTGTTTTAGGAGACAAAATTATTGGTCCCTTTATTTTTAATGGACATTTGAATAGAGAAACATATTTAAATTTTTTACAAAATGGACTGCCAGAACTAATGGAAGATGTTTCGTTGGAAACAAGAACACAAATGTGGTACCAGCATGATGGATGCCCTGCCCACTTCCCGCAGGTGGTTCGAAACTTCTTGGATGCTTTGTTTCCAAATTGTTGGAGAGGACGGGGTAGTTTATTTTCGTGGCCGGCGCGCTCATCGGATTTGACAGTCCTCGATTTTTACTTGTGGGGAAGACTAAAAGACCTTCTTTCTCAAACTCGTCCTACCACACGAGAAAACATGATTGAAAGAATTCAAAATTCAATAACCAGCATTTCAAGAGTGGAAATTGAAGCTGCCGTTTTTAGTACTCGTCGAAAAATAAATCTTTGCATTTCTAAGGATGGAAGGCATTTTGAACATTTAGAAAGGCGTTAGAGTTCAGATTCTGTTAATTATTAGACTGCTGTGCTGTTAATTTTATTTTACTATTATTATTATTATTATCTTCGTTGTTGGCCCGTTGGCCTTTAAACACGCTCCAAATTAATATGGCACGAAGAATTTGGACCAGTCCTAAGCCTGGGTGAAGTGTGAAGGAAGGCAAACATTAGGTTAATATTTTTTTAACTTAATGCAGGTAGTAGTGAAATAATAATTGATTTTTTCAGAAAAATCGAAATATCTCTTGACATGTCAGAGATATCGATTTCGGGTTTTCACTGGATAATTCCTCTTTAAATTACCTTTCTATCCATGTAATAAAAGCTATACCATTCTATTTGAAAAAACTGAACAAAAAAACTATTGTTGAATGTAACGCCACCTCACGGTTTCATTTATAAACTATATAATTTATCTCCCAGATTATCTAATTGTCCCAGCAATTGCCTTTTAAATGAATCCAAATTGAGGAAAATCGGTTTAGGCAAACGGACATTAGACGACTTTTTATCTAAATAGGTAAAACTCCCCCCCACTTCTTTATTCGCGAAGTTACTACAAAATGTCATAAAACAAAGTTGTAGGAGACAGTTTGCTAATTATAACTGAGAATTTTTCTTACTCGGTTAACACTTGAAAATACACAAAAAAAATGATTTTTAAAAATGTTTAGCTCCTTACGCCCTCTTGAAGTCGTTTTAGAAGCTTAAAAATATTCTTGGTGAATTTCTCATGATCATGTTTAATACAATTTTTTTCCCCAAATCTGTGGAAGAAATAGTTTTCAAGATACGGCCGCGATCCATCCTTAATGGGACACCTGGTATATATATACAGGGCCGAATTTATAAATCCGCAAAATCAGCGGATATACATATATATATATATATATATATATATATATATATATATATATATATATATATATATATATATATATACATGTATATATATATATATATATATATATATATATATATATATATATATATATATATATATACATGGGCTGAAAAGTCCCGGGCCTAACAAAGAAAACACAGTTTTTTTGGTTCAAAATTAGCTTTATTCATCAACGTAATCTCCATCAAGAGCAACGCAATCATTCCAGCGCCGCTCTAACATTTCAATACCACTTTTGTAGAATGATTTATCTTTTGCCTCAAAATAGGCCTCAGTTTCAGCGATAACCTCTTCATTCGTGCGAAATTTCTTACCGGCGAGCATTTTTTCAGGTCTGCGAACAGCCAGTAGTCGCTGGGAGCCAAATCTGGCGAATACGGTGGATGTGGGAGCAATTCGAAGTTCAATTCATGTAGTTTTGCCATTGTTTTGATTGACTTGTGACACGGTGCGTTGTCTTGAAGAAACAAAAATTTTTTCTTTGCCATATGCGGTCATTTCTTTGCAATTTCGGCCTTCAAACGCTCCAATAACGCTATATAATATTCACTGTTAATGGTATTTCCTTTCTCAAGATAGTCGATGAATATTACACCACGCACATCCCAAAATACCGAGGCCATAACCTTTCCAGCCGATTGTTGTGCTTTCGGGCGCTTTGGACGAGGTTCACCAGTTGCTGTCCACTCAGATGACGATCGTTTTGGTTCCGGAGTGAAGTGATGGATCCATGTTTCATCCATTGTCACATATCGACGCAAAAATTCCGGTTTGTTACGTTTAAACATGGCCAAACACTGCTCAGAATCATCAACACGTTCTCGTTTTTGGTCAACAGTGACCAAACGCGGCACCCACTTTGAACAGAGCTTTCTCATAGTCAAATGCTTATGCAATATAAAGCCAACACGTTCTTTTGATATCTTTACGATGTCAGCTAACTCACGCAACTTCACTTTTCGATTATTCAAAACGATTTTGTGGATTTTTTTTATGTTTTCTGGTGTTACCGCCTCATTTGGACGTCCACTACGTTCTGCATCATCGGTGTCTCTACGACCACGTTTGAAGTCAGCAAACCAACGTTTTATTGTTGTTTCTGATGGAGCGGAGTCCCCATAACACTTTTCAAGCCATTGCTTCGCTTGAACGGTATTTTTTCCCATCAAGAAGCAGTGTAAAATTAAAACACGAAATTGTTTTTGATCCATTGTTTTGAAAATAACAAAAGTAGCGTCACTCTTAGCACAATAACTCACAAACTAATGAATAGAATATCATGAAATTTTAACAGCTGTCTTTTGAAGGTTAGTATTAACTGAAAAAAAGGTGACTGCAATAAAACTAGCGCCATCTATGTGTAGCGCCATATATATATCTCCCAACCGAATCCATCTAGTTTAAGCTCACCTAGTAACTGAATTCCCTGATACTTACAAATTACAACTCATAATCAGTTTACCCTTGTATAACAAATTTAGATGACACAAACATATTTAATCTAAATGTTCGTTGTAATATTTAAATATGTCAAGAATTGTAAACAATTACAGTAATTCGGGGCAACAAATTTATAAAAGCTCCCTTGAAACCCAACCCTTTGCAACCTCAGAAAAAGCCCGGTAATATTTCCCTCAAAGACCGTCTAAACGGTAAAATTTTTGTCCATAAATTTTAATTTTTGAACCGTTTTAAGTGGTTTTCTCCCCGGTGGCAATTAGTAAAAACGTTATATTATATCTTAAATTGCCCGGTAGAAAATCCAAGAAAAAAAACAGGTCAGGTGAAATTCGGCGTTAGTGGTGTGAAAAGTTTTCCCGTCTAAACGTTGGAAATTTAATAATACCTATAGGAAAGGATTTTTCTTATTTAATGGGAAAATAAACCTCGAAAAGCTTCTTGAAAGCATAACAATCTTCTCGTCCTGAATTATTTTAAACGATTTTTATAAATCAGCTTAGTTTTTTTTTATTTCGATAACGCTTGTTCTACATCAAAATCTCCCTTTTAACCAAACCGTCGCTTCTTAATGTTTTTAGATGCGTTGAATACAAAGCAGAACTCGGAAACGCTCTATCACATATAGGTTTTTGTAAAATTTTAGTGTTTGGTAAAAAAATAAGTTTTTTGTACTTTTGATCATTTTTTTTTTGACGTGAAAACTTTTGAACACGTTTCTAGCTGAAAAAATATGTTTCTAATTATGAAGAATTTCTAAAATAGACCTATAAACGGATTGAAGCTAAAGATAAGTAATTTCTTCGTTGCAGGATGTAACCATCGCCCAAAAAGAACGTCAGGACAATAAATTCGTTTTCAAAAAGATTTATTTGTCTGTTTTTTTGAGTCCTAAATCTAAAATGTATTTCTCGGATCCTCTTTCCTGCACTAAACCAATTATAAAGCGTTCTCGATACGTTGGAATATATGAATAGATCGGGGTAAAAATGAGATTTTTTTGTTACACAAACCATATAGTTCGCCAAAATCGTTCCCAAGCGGAATTTATCGCTTGTAAAATCATCCGCTGGGTTTCCGAATATGACGTATCGTGGAGAACGTAGGCGTTTAAAGTGTAGAGATCGTTTGCGAAATGTCGACAGAGAAAACATTTTCAATAAACATAGTTGAGATTCGTGATATTTCGATTTTTACGTTAAACAATTCAAATTATACTGGGCGAGATACACCAAATCACTTTTTTAGACATCTCGACGCGCGTTTCGCTAACCATATTAACATCATCAGGAGACGATTCAATCCAATTCTAAAACAAAATAGAGATGGGAATTTTAGTTCATTTGTGTGAAGTAGTTCATCCCATCCCTTTCACGATAAAGATTAGTTCAATGAGTTAGTTCTCTAGTTAATTTTAATAAATGTGTATCTTCTGCCGCAAACTAAACTGAACTTACTTGATCAATTGATGATCAATATACTTTTGCATACGTTTGAACCAATTATCATAGCAGTTTTTCCATTCCAATTGAGGTAGGTATCTCCAAAACATGCATTCTTTATAAAACATGCATCACGGACCACGTAATTTATTCTTCACGAATGGGAACAAAAAGAAATCATTGGGTACCAAATCAGGACTATTCGGGGGATGACCCAACAATTCAATGTTTTGACCGGTCAAATATTGAGTTGTTCGGTCCGATGTGTCGGAGCTCGCGTTGTCATGGTAAAGAACGATACTGCGTCGTTGGTTGTTTTTTCTTATTTCCTCAAAGACTTCTGGCAAATAAATGGTTGTGTACCATTCAGAATTAACCGTTCTACTATTATCTAGTGGCACTGTATCCACATGTCCATTTATCCAAAAAAAAACAAACGAAAATTTGCTTCGAAGTGCTTCTTACGCGAACAACTTAAGTAATGTCTGAATGATTGTGGCGTGTTCATATATTTGTTTCTTTATTTGCGGTTTTTCGCCACGATCTAAAACTCAGAAAATATCACAAATATCTATTTTTATGTAAATAAAGAATCACTGGGTTAAATAGAAAAAAACCAGAGAGAAATTTCTCAGTGATTCTTTTTTGAAATATATTTATTAAGTAAATCTCTTAATAAGCCAAATTATTGGTTTTTTAAGAGATTTACTTAATATGTCATTTTCAAGTTCCTCCATAAGGATATTACTCATCAAAGGAGAAAGAGAGGAACCTACTGCCATTCCGAAATTTAGTTGCTAATAATCATTTTCCAATTGAAAATATGTGGTTTTTAAGCACAGAGTTAATGATTCCATAAATAAACTCACAATCCAATAAACTTACCACATCTTACTACATTGGTTCGTATTTTTAATGTTCGAAATTTTATCTAAAAAAATCTGAAGTATTTTTAATATATGAATTTGTTCTAAATTTACGTTTGTGTTTATATAATGAATGGTAAATTTGTCTCTCTATTTTTAATGTTGAATCTGTAGGTATTTTAGTGTAATTTCCCTCATTGATTAAAGTTTTAATTTTGTTATTAAATTCTCTAGTGTCCAGAATAACTGTGGCGTTACCTTTAACCGATGGAAATATTTGTATTTTTTTAATTTATCTATAACTAACCTTTCCTCATGGTATAAATTTGATTTTATTTTTAATATTAAAATAAGATAAGTTTTAATCTGATTCTGTATTCATTTACACTTTCCAAAGGTCTTTCCAACAACTTTCGATGTAATACTAAAATTTAGTCCTTTAGAAACTACATACTTTTCAGAATCAGATAATATTTTACTTCAAACGTTAACTACAGTTTTATTAATGAAATTTTTGTCTGTAGGTGTATTAATGTGTTTTATATTTGTTCCATGTTTTTCAATAATTAAACTTTTAAATTTCTTAATCTGAGTATTCTTTTGGAAAATGAAGTGATATATGTAACTGGAATAGACGCTATTATAAATGTGGTTAAAATCTACTTTAGTTACTTAATATCAGTCTTTAATTGTTTAGTTGATATGTGATGTTAAATGTAACCTCTTAAAAGTACTAAACTAGCCCTATGTAAAATATATGTACTTCTGTTTGTGTTATATGGTGTATGTAACAAAATACAGAAGATTAAAAGAAACCGCTATAATTAATTTAAATAAAAATAACTGTATTGCTATGCCTTCGGTAGATTTAAATTCAGTATGGTTCCCAATTCTGAAGAATAGAATTAAAAACATTTACAAATTTCAATACACAATCACAATCACGCAGTAAACCTCACCTATATATATATATATATATATATATATATATATATATATATATATATATATATATATATATATATATATATATATATATATGTTATTATTTTTTCAGAATTTATAGGAATTAATATAATTTATTTTTAGATTCGTTTTGAAAACGGGAGACAATACGTTGACGTTAAAAGTTTGTATATGCTTTTAGAACATTTTTTATATTTTTAAAATTTTGTTCGTTGGGCAAATTTATTACAAAAAAAATCACTGAGAAATTTGTCTCCGTTTGGTTTTTTTTTGTTCTTACCCAGTGATTCTTTATTTAAATATGAATAGTTATTTTTGATATTTTTCGAGTTTCAGATCGTGGCGAAAAACCCAAATAAAGAAAAAAATATGCGAACAATTTTTGTTGGATTTGGCTCATTTTGGAGGACCTACACAGTCTACTGCAATTTACATTGGGGCTCATAGCTATAGATATAAGAGTCGTCACCTGTGTAGATGTTATACACGGTTTTTGATGCACCATGATTGTATTTTTTGAGCATTTCTTTACACCAATCGACACGAGCCTTTTTTTGAACGATTGTCAAATTATGCGGAATCCAACCTACACAAATCTTTTTCACGCCTAAATGTTCATGTCAAATCTTGTGACAAATGTCCAGGGATGTCTCAATCTCACGGTATGTCACATGGCGATATTGCTTTATCAATCCGCTCACAGTATCGATGTTTTCTAGCACAACAATTGATTTTGGACAACCTTTCATCAATTCGTCCCTGAGAGAACGTCACCCACGATTCAATTTACTAAACCAGTGATATACAGTGGTTTTAGATGGTGTTTTATCGCCAAAACTCGAAGCGAATTGATCGAAGCACTGTTGTTGTTGACATAATCCACGTCGAAAGTCACATCTGACGGGTTAATTCCATTTTTGACTGAAATGAAATTTTCAACTCACTAAAAAACAGCGTCCGTACTCACTCAACATTTTTTTACCCATTTTGAAGCACTGCAACCCGTGTCGACTTGCGCGGAAAACGTGTTCATAGAAGCTGCGCTGTAGGAATTGCGCGCTCTAGCCCTTTGTCATTTATTCTCTGCTTGTCGAGTAGTTAACACACATTATTTTATGTTTTGAAGGTGTCAGTGGAAGTAAGAAGCACTAAAAGAGTGTTTTCTTGGTTGGTGACGTAAAACACCAAATTACGGGTGCAAAATTACCTTTTGATCGTCAAGTTCTCGCGGTTTTATTTCTTAAAATTCGTGAAGTTCAATTGAATGTAAGTGAAAGTGCAAATTCTGTCATTCGGGAGTGTATTATATTCTGGGAAAATGCTAGAATGCCTACCAAAGCTGTACCTAACTGCATGAAGAAGCTTGTGGATCTCTATCAATTCTGGCGTGAAAAAACCTGAAAAAAAACACAGAAAGTTTACAGGCGCCGCGAGGTGGGTTTGGATAATTTATTTGATATCGCACACTCTGATGCTCTTGATAGAGATAGATAAAGGGAGCCAGGGCGTCCAGGTTGCTTGGCGGGCGCAAACAAAAAGTTAGCTGAGAAAGAAGAAAGAGCGAGACAGAGAAAACTAGACGAAGAAAAAAGAGTCACGTCAATATCTTCAGATTGTCGTATTTTACTTTACATGACTTTATACCGTCTCAAGATGAATCTACCAGTTTTGAAGAAAATTATGAGGAAGCTTTACCTTCAACATCACGAATTGTAAGTTTTGTTTCTACTACGAAAAGAGCAAGGAAAGATTTCAGCACTACAATGTTAGTTGTATATTTAGATAGATGTCAAATAAGCCTAAGGGATTATGTTTATATAATTCAGGCTACAGTAGGCTACTCAGGTTAATTCAGGCTACAGTCTTAGTTCCGATCACTACACATTCAATAAATCTTCTATTAACGCGTTCGAACACAAATGAGGAAACAGAGCGGAATCAATAAAAGTCAATTTTAAGAATAATGTACCCGAATTAGTTTCCGTTCATTGGGATGGAAAATTATTACCTAGCCTGGATGTGAGAAGTTCTAGAGAAGAACGTTTGCTGATTTCGTTCGAAGAGAAGGAGCAACTTCTTGCAGTACCTCAGCTGGAGAGTTCTTCCGGCAAAGATCAAGCCAAAGCAGTTTCAAATGCACTATATGACTGGAACCTAAGTGATTAGGAACAAATAATGTGCTGTGATACGACATCATCTAATACAGGACGCTTGAATGGAGCTTGCGTACTTTTACATGTTTATGAGTTGGTTCATGAGTTGGTTGATGAGTTGGTTTTTAAAAATGTGGTTGAATCAAAGATCCACCAAGTCCCGATATTCCACAATTCAATAAGTTGAGCACTGGACGAACATTAATCCTAAGGCTATTGATATTTTCAACTTGAAGAGATTTACCACCAAACACCAAAACGCTTTTTTTGAACTGCTCGACACACGTTTCACTCACCATGTTAGCATCATCAGGAGATGATTTAATCTGGTGTTTAACGGTGTTTAGTGGTAAATCTCTTCAAGTTCAGTATTTCACACCAAAGGTTCCAACAGAAGAATTGAGCTATCTATATTGTCAAACAGCATCTTTGTGACATAAAACTTAACGAATTTGTGACGTTTTTTACTCATAAACTGCAAAAATCCATCATACATGACGATTATGGGGAACTAATCGAGTTGTCCATTATTTTTTTTGGGAGAAGATAATGAAAGAAAAATTGAAATCGGACCTCCTGGCGTAATGCATCAAGCACGATGGATGGTAAAAGCTATTGAAACTTTTTGAAAATATGTTTGCTGCAGTCTCAGTTTAAAATGAGCGTAAAAAACAAACAGGCACTGCAGGATGTTTGTTTATTCATTGTGGTAGTTTATGCAAAGCCTTGATTTGGATATAGGTTGGCAGTGAAGGCGCCGAATCAAGATTTGCGTTTTTTAACGACGTTGAAAGAATATGAAATAAATGACAAAAATGAATGTATTTATTAGAGAAAATAGTTGTATTATCACTCTTTGATGATGAAGTTGATGAACAAACTAAGGTCAATATTGTAGCTAATTTCCAAAGAGAAAGTACATATGATTTTGGGAACAGATATATTCCATCGAAAGAAAACTTCTCTGTTTCGTTATATAGTGAGAGTTTTGTTTGATCTGTTATTTTAATTCCACTGTTATTTTAATTAAATTATTAATTTAATTGTGATACTAATTTTTAATTACTATTGTTTTAAGGAAATCCCTGAGCGATTTCGTCTCCATCAAGATCAAAAATTTGTTTTTGCGATTAAAAATTGACAGTAGTTTCCTACAAGAAAACATATGTTCGTGGGAAGAAAATTCAGCCAATGTAGAAGCTAAAAAGAAAGTTTCTAAACATTAAATGATACATTTTTTTTACAATGACGATCTAAATGTTTTTTATACAAGATATAAATTCTCGAGAGCCTAGAATTAAGTTTACTTTAGAGATGGAGAAGGAGAATAAATTGCCATTCCTCGACACTTTAATAATAAAACAAAACAACACATTAAAAACTACAGTTTACAGAAAGCCGACAATCACAGATAGGTATCTACATTTATTTTCAAATCACTCAAAATCGGTCAAAATAGGAGTAATTAAAAGTTTATATGACAGAGCAAAACTTGTTTGTACCGACAGTGATTCACTACAAAAAAAAACAAATCACATAAAAGACATTTTAATAAAAAACAATTACCCAAAAAATTTTATAGATAAATCGCTTAAAAATTTTGATACTAGATAAAACAGATTATTAAACAAACAAGTTATTAATAACAATAATAATAACTCTCAAACAATTAACCTCACAATTCCTTATATCCGCGGTATTTCTGACACAATTAAAAGAGTAGAAAATAAATACAACATAAGAACGACATTTAAAACAAAAAATACTCTTAGATCTCTATTAACAACATCAAACAATATACAACAAAATCAAACAATATACAACAAAATACCAAAAATGTGGTTTACAAAATTCCCTGAGAATATGGCAAATTCTATATAGGTGAGACATCTAGACCGTTAGATGTTAGAGTAAAAGAGCATAAAAAACCTTAGAAAGGGCGATTTTAATAAATCTAGAATTTGTCAACACGCATGGGAATCGGGTCATAAAATCAATTGGAATAATTCCAAAATGGTATTAAAAGAATCGGTAACAAAATACAGAAGATTAGAAGAAACCGCTATAATTAATTTAAATAAAAATAACTGTATTATTATGCCTTCGGTAGATTTAAATTCAATATGGTTCCAGATTCTAAAGAATAAAATTAAACACATTTAAATATTTGAATACACAATCAGTACAATAAACAGTCACACAGTAAACATTACCTATATATATTTTTTGGTAGTATGTCACTGTCATGAAAATCTATTGTTGTCAATGTAAGTATCGTTGGCATATACAAAAAAATATATTTACTTTCACTCGTTACTTTATATATTACCAATTAATATAATTTATTTTTTATTTTAGTTTTGAAAACGGGGGGAGAGTATCCTGCGAAACGTTAACGTTAAAAGTTTGTAAAACTTTTTATAACATTTTTATATCTTTAAAATTTTGTTTTGTTTGGCAAATTTATTACAAAAAAGAATCACTGAGAAATTTGTCTCCGTTTGGTTTTTTGTTTTTACCTAGTGATTCTTTCTTTAAGTAAGAACAGGTATTTTTGATATTTTTTGAGTTTTAAAAGTAAAAGTAAAGTGTTTGGGTTAGAGGCGCATCAGCAACTAGGCTATTTAGCGACTGGACCTACAGCTTAACGTAGGTTCCGAACCACGGTCATCAGCTTCCGACAAACCCAGGCCAGCACCCCCCTCGGGCTATAAACCCTTGGTTATGTGCCTACCCATAAGTCTATCAGGAAACCTACCGACTGGCGAGTGACCAACGTAGAACACTTCTCAGAAGGCATCCGGCCTTACCCAGCCTTTAACTGGCGTGACTGAGGGGTAATTCGTAGTCGGATTTTACACTCTTGCCTAGAAACAATCACAAACATTTAGGAAAGATAAACGGACAGAAGAAAGAAAAATAACCATCCGAGCGCTGGAATCGAACCAGCTATCGCTCCAGCGCGGATTCGGCAAAGCAGGCGCTCTTACCGCCGCACCAACGCGACCGGCTTTTTGAGTTTTAGATAGTGGTGAAAAACCCAAATAAAGAAAAAAATATATGAACACGCCACAATCATTCAGACATTAATTAAATGATACAGCTGAAAGAGCTGTTAAACTAATGCAAAACTTCCACGGTTTGATTACTGCAGAAGAATAAAAACGGTTCCTACTACGCTGTGTGCAAGAACATGGAAATACTTATCCAGACTGCAAAAAAGAGACCTTAAAAAGGAAGTATCCTGAATAGTTGTATTATTTTTTTGTCGATATGATTAAATCCATTACTTAAACTTGACTTTTCATTAATAGTTACCTAAGATATGCATACTTGCGATGACCTACCTATACATAAATAAATGTTCAAAAACAGCAGTTTACGTAATCTTTGGGGACCTGTCGGCATGGGTTAACATTAACCTAGGAAGTTAACATTTTGTATTTAAGTATAGCTTTGTATATTAAAAAGAAATAGGGGGGTATGTGTTTCGATAATTGCAAAAAAATTAAATCAGGCTAATATGGTTCTTTTAGTTTGCCCAATATACATTCCATCACAACTAATTTCATAAATCCCCGATATTTCATGATGTTTTATATCACTTTCACACATGTATCATTTGGATTATCCAATAGTTATAGATTATTATAGTTGGTTCGATTCCACCGCTCGAATGGTTGTTTTTCTTTCTTTCTTCTGTCTGTTTACTTCCTAAATGTTTGTGATTGTTTCTAGGCAAAAGTGTAAAATCCGACAACGAATTATCCACCCCTCAGTCACGCCAGTTAAAAGGCTGGGTAAGGCCGGATGCCTTCTGAGAAGTGTTCTACGTTGGTCACTCGCCAGTCGGTAGGTTTTCTGATAGACTTATGGGTAGGCACATAACCAAAGGTTCATAGCCCGAGGAGGGTGCTGGTCTTGGTTTGTCGGAAGCTGATGACCGTGGATCGGAACCCACGTTAAGCTGTAGGTCCAGTCGCTAAATAGCCTAGTTGCTGATGCGCCTCTAACCCTAACACTTTACCTTTTTTTTCCAGGACTTTTCTTAATATATTATATGCCTTGTAGACTTTGTGTACACATTGTACACTTTTTTCAAAATCTGGTCTTACCCTCGTATTAATTGTATAACCATAAATTTATTTTTATTCTGTTCCTTTTGATAATGCGAAGATTCTTTCAATGAGTGTCAATAAACTTATGTTTTCTAATAAATCTATCAACAATATTCTTGTTATAACTATTCACTTCGGACACCTCCCTAATTAAGTCGACGAGAAGTTTAAAAAAAGTGATTTAGTGTGTAGTGTTAAATCTCTTCCGAGTTGAATGTTTCACATCGAAGGTTCCAATACAATTGGTCTAGCTGAAACAGTTAAAAATTAATGAGCTTCAGTAGGGCGCTTGAGATTGATTGAAGTGTTATTACGGATATAATCGACAAAAATCAATCCCAACCGGTACAGGAGATTAATACAGCACTTAGTACATGCCATGAAGGAGTAGGAAACAATTTACGTTTGCTGAGATACATTTATTCGCTTAATCTTTCCAATTCCACGTGAAAAAACCCCAAAAAATACTTTTCTATTGCACATAATTAACAGGAGATAAAAATTACTAGTAAAATTAAGAAAATTTTTAAGGGAGATATTGTTCTTTTTTATTGGAAATCAATTTTTATTTCACTGTAGTCTTTTCTTAACTTGATACCTTTCACCCAATAATTTTCCAATTTTTTTGTGCCTTCCAAAAAGTATCAGACTCAATGGCGGCTCGTGGATTTTTAAAGTGGGAGGGCGTAAGAAAATAGTATTGCTGAATATTTTTTTTTTGAGAATAAATTTCTCAATAATTTTTTCATTAAAGTCTGGAATTAGTTCGATCAGAGCAATCTCAATATTTAACATACCTAAATCATTTAGTCTATCTTCCTTTCGGCTGTGGTCATCAGTATAGTCACCAGTATTCCCAATGTCTTAGTGATTTCTTCAAAAGCTGTATCCAGTCCCATATTTAAAATAAAATTTAAAGTTTCTTAACAGCCTTTAATGTCTTCATTTTGACAAATCTCGGGCCTTGAATAAAAAATTTTCAATTCGGTCTTCAAATTTTCTTTTTCTATCAGCGGAAAACTTTTCATTAATTGAAAGTGCCCTATTTTTACATTATTTTTGAACTTGACTCAAATTCAACACGGGCGTGGGACGAGCGTTAGTTTTTAATTCAACTTTCTCCTCTAAACTTAAACCACCTCATTATTAAGCGTTTTAAATCAGACACCTTCATGTTTGCAATTAAAAGTTGATTGTTTTTATTTATAAAGTACTACACAGTGTGTACACACGTAGCATATCCCAAATCAAAACAAGTATTCGCGAGGCGAACGAAATACGCGACGCGAGACATCAAATGCTCCGTACCCGTCAAATCAGCGTTTAAAACTAATTACGTATACGCTCGGTCGCAGAGAATCTACGTACAAGTCTCATATTTTAGAAAGCAGTTAAACCCCCAAATTCTGGCAACCGACAAAACATGTGACGACGTATGGTCTGGAGGTAAACGTCCGATCAACGATGTATAAGTTGTGGCGAGAGGAAGGAATTTTTATCCGCATTATTTGATGTGATGGGCTGATAGACGTTCTTCTACATTTGGAGATTTAAATTTGTAATAATATCTTAAAATGAGTTAAAGAAAACAAACTGAACGGAAATAAAATATGGTGTTTTGCTCTGAAAAAATGTTTACTGTGATAAATGCTGGAAGGGCGGCGCTCCAACGCCCTCCCTCACGAGCCGCCACTGATCTACAATGTCTCTTAATCGGCAAATATTTTATTTCGATAATGTTTTCTTCACTGAATGTCGTGAACGAGGTTCATCTTCAACTGCTTTTTTACCATTACTAAAGTCCCTATAATTTTATCCATTTTATAGAATAGTCGAAACAAATCTATACCAGTTACAAAAGACGCCGTAATTTCTAACTTAACAAGTTTCTAAAAACAACTTATGTCAAATATCAAGCACAGTCATACCAACTTTTTCTCCTGTCTTTTTCAATGTTTCATTTTTCTTGTTTTCCAGTGTATTTGAATACGCATACATCTTTTTTACTTCGGCGAATAAGACAATGTTTTGTTTTCCCCACTTTCGACTAAACCTTTTGTAATGGCTAACTTCTTCGCTCGCTTGTCGTTTGTCAAAATTAACGCGAAACGAAGCGCAGCTGCTCCCTGAGATTTACACAGCAAATATCTGCCAAATTAATTTCTATTATATTTCTGTTTACTTGAGGCCGGCAAAGTTGGGAGGCTTAGAAAAAAATTTTAATCAAACGCCTTCCTGCGTTCAACAACACAAAGAAACTAAGCGAATGTGCAGATATTTTCCGTCGGACTTCGGAAACAGACTGTTCCAAGCACTATAACCATTCCAAAGAAATTATTAAGTGACAAAGTTCATTTTTGTGTTTTTCTGCTTCAGATCCAATTATTCACATCTTCAGATTTGATTATTTTATACTATGGTGTAACAAAAGCACTTGCTATTTACAAGAAAGGAAATATTTCGCTCACATACCTTAGCCATGTCTTCGGCTTTAATAAGTAATTGCTTAAAACCTTCGTTTAGAAGTATGTCATGAAAAGCCCACATGTCTCACATGTGGGTATGCTGGGTACAGTGATCCCTCCGGTAGTAAATAGCTTTCCCACGGTAAATCGGGGCTCTGCCTTGGGTGACCGTTTTTCCCTTGAACCCAAATATATTTATGGAGAATAAAATACATAATTATACAAGGCGGTAGGATTTTACGGACAAAAACCCTTCGAAACCGTCGGGAGGATTTGTCCAGGGTTGGTGAATCTGGAGCGAGTAGCGGTTCCCAACTCTATGGCACCACAAGAATGGCAATGAAAGAGGCACTCGAACAACAATTAGATCATCTAAGTCTAGCAACACCAAAGACTTTACTACAAAATCAATAGAGACCGGAAATTAATAATGGAGAACAAAATACCCCGGTACTTGCTGGCTCGCCCCTAATAAGGAGAGCTGTCACTAGGACCAAACGCACTCCACGTATCAGATGGACACGCAAAATGAATATTGATATAATGCGTGCCTATTACTATGTAAACCAGTGCGGAGATAACCCACTACCTGGATGGAGGCATGCACTCCACCAAGAATATAAAAAGAGGTTCCCTGAAACTCAGCTGTCGGAGCAAAACTTATCCGACCATAAAAATGTAATTCTAAGGAAAAACTATCTAACCGAATCGGAATTAATGAACATCAAGAAAGAAATCGGTAATGAACTACATCAAAACATTACATATCAACAACATCAAGAAGATACTATGGACGTTCTTAAACTCGAATACAGAGGAGCAACAAGTAGAACAAACTCGAAATGTATCACCAGAAGCCTCATCGTCTGAAAATGAAGAATCAATCTCGCAACGTAACTTTTCTAACATACGAGAGAGGTTTTACAGCAATTTGACCAGTTTTGCTGGCTCAAACCCATAGAATACACCAAAAATTCCAATACTGCGTAATATTGCAAAATCACGTATTACTCTAATGCAGATTAATAGAGTTTTGGAATCACATCTATCTGGGATGATAAATCTAAGCGATATACATGTTGCATTATATTGTGCAGCAGTGACTGCTATCGAAATTTCAGGTCAAAAGACTTACACCCATAATGCGGCTGGCCGTAGTACCCAGAAAAATACACCTGTCTGGAAAACGCGCCTTGAAAACAATATCAATGAGTTCCGCAGGAAAGTTGACATTATCTCAGAGTATCTTTCCGGTAATCAGTCAAATAAAGTAGCGAGAAAAACAAAAATAATTGCCAATAAATCTGGCATTGACTTCGATGATTCAAACCTGACAGAAAAATTGTTGGATCTAAAAGATCGGTTTAGGCAAAAAGCTAAATCGAAAGGAGCCAGGCTAGCAAGATATAATGAACTAGAAAAGCGAAAACATCAAAAATCAGTAATTGCAAATAGCCAAATGAAATTTTATAGAGAACTCGAAGCAGAAGGTAACAGCAAGTCAGAACTTAAGAATATGGATGTGTCTTCCTTTGCGGAATATTGGAGATCGGTTTGGAAAAAACAGATGGCTACGAAAAATTGGCTCCTTGGGTTAAAACCATTCAAGAACAGACAAATGCTCTCCCAGATATGGAGTCTAACGATTTCACAGAGATTGACATTTGCACTGCTGTCAGGAAGACTCACAACTGGAAGGCGCCTGGACCATCTGGTCCAGGCGCCTTCCATCTGGATTGCATAACTTCTGGATTAAAAGCTTTACAGGCGCTTATCTCGTACTTGCAAATACATTTAAAGAGGTTTTAATAAATCCAGACACTTTCCCCGACTTCCTAATGGAGGGCAATCTGTTCAAAAAAAGGGGACATTAGGCAATCCAATAACTACAGACCAATTACATGTCTGTCAGTGTTATATAAACTATTCATATCCCTACTCAATGAAAAAATCTACCAACATTGTGATAAAAACAACATTTTTGAAGAAGAACAGAAAGGATGTTTAAGAGCAAGTGTGGGCTGCAAGGAACAATTGATGATCGATGCTGTAGTTGTTGAGCAAGCGAAATAGAAAACGCAACTTAAATATCTGCTATATAGACTACATTCGATAGTGTCCTTCACGATTGGCTGGTTGAGGTTCTGAATTTCTATAAAATTAGCCCCCAGATTATTAATTGTTTAAAGTGTCTGATGGGGAAGTGGAAAACGAATTTTTTTGTAGGATAACAATGCATTGCTGCTACAAATATCGAGCGGGGAATTTTTCAGGGAGATTCCCTTTCTCCAATTTGGTTCGGTCTAGCATTGAACCCTTTGTCCACACTACTCAACAACGGCAATATTGGATATAAACTTAACATGAGGAATCCAAGAAAGCTCACTCATCTACTATATATGGATGACCTTAAATTATATGGAGAAACTAGAGAACAATTAAACTCATTGATAAAAACGGTTGAAACATTCAGTAGGGATATCAGAATGTAATTCAGACTGGACAAATGTTCTACCATTAATATACAGAAGGAAGTCAGAGTCAACATTCAACACTTTGTAACATACAAAAACTAGCACCAGAAGAATCCTATAAATATTTAGGAATACCCCAAAAGCATAAACTTGATCATAACCAGTTAAAGAAGGACTTTCCCACTCTATACCAAAAAAGACTTAAAAAACTTTTAAACACCAAATTGAACAGTGGAAACCTCATTAGAGCGATCAACGGTTGGGCAGTGCCAACTCTGACATATTCTTTTGGCATTGTTAAATGGTCAGAAACTCACCTTGATGAACTTGATAGGTTGACACGCCGAACATTAACAAAGTTCCGATGCCTGCATCCAAACTCATCTACGAAAAGACTATACATCCCAAGAAAGTTGGGGGGGTAGAGGCCTTGTAAACCTAAAAAATCTCTGTCTCAATCAAGAAAATAGAATGAGAAAACAGTTCATTGATTCAAACAATACGTTAATGAAATTGGTTGCAAATGAGGACCGGGGTTTCACCCCACTGAACCTAAATAAACAAAGTCGTATTGATAGCAGAACAACACTCACGGATTGCGTTCGAGAATGGAAAGGACAAACATTGCACGGAAGGTTTCCTAAGTCACTCGAAGATGACATCATTGACGAACAATTGTCTCTGAAGTGGCTGACCGATGGACTCTTGTACCCAGAAACAGAAGGTTTCGATCGTTTAAAAAATATCAAAATATCTGTCCTATGAAGAATCACTGGGTAAAAATCAACATACCAGACGAAGACAAAGTTTCCAGTGATTTTTTTTATAATAAATTTTCCCAGGGAACAAAATTTTAAAAATGCAATTGTTCTAAAATAAATACAAAATTTTGAACGGTAACGTTTCGGGAAATATTCTCCTCCCGTTTTCAAAACGAATCTAAAAAATAAATTGGATTAATTTTTATATGTAATGTAAAGATAGGAATTAAATATATTTTTTTGTGTATGTCAATGATACTTACATTAACAATTAGTTTTTAATGACAGTGCCATACTACCAAAAAAATTTATAGGTGAGGTTTACTGTGTAATTGTTTACTGATTGTGTATTGAAATACTTAAATGTTTTTAATTGTATTCTTTAAAATCGGGAACCATATTGAATTTGACATTGATTGGTTTTGAAACCAATCAATGTCAAACTGAAAAACCCAAAATAAGAAAAAAATATATGAACACGCCACAATCATTCAGGCATTACTGGTTACTTCATACTGGTTTTACAGGTAAATACTAGTTCATCGCCTCCAAAGACTCATCGCGGTACAGAAGAGCAATACAATTATTGGCTGAAAGATGTCTTGTGGTCATCGAAAACTTCGATCGATATTTCGAGTAACAACCTCCAGATATACATTTTTTTAATAGTAAACAACTAAGAACCTCAAGAAGAAAAGTATTTTTATTACACTCCAGTATAAAAAATGATCTAAATCGACTGGCGTCTTCATAGTTTAATAAAAAAAAATCCAATTTCATAGAACAAACATCAACTGACGGAGTGGTCATAACTCGATAGAACTTTAATGGAATACTCAAATCCCAAAATCTCTGAAAACGAGATAACCCCAGGAGCGCCCCTTCATCAATCCACTAAATAATTCTTTAATCCGTCCCACTCAAAACTTACATTGAACTTGACAACCGAGGGTGAATTCTTAACTACACACCCTCGAAATGAAAATGGTAGAAGCTCTCGCCATATGCCGCCTTCATACATTTGACGTATGAAAGTTTTAAAACTTTTTATTCGTAAGGTACAGATGCGGTTTAAAATTTAAACCTTTTGGTGTCGCTTGAGAAAATCCTAAAACCCGAAAATTGCCTCCAAATTTTTTTTTAAGAAAGATTACATATGTTTTATGAATGAAATATTAAATTATTTTTAGTATTAAACTCGAGAAAATTTGCCATTAAACACAAAATCACTTTTCTTATATTCTTGAAGTGAATTTCGGTAACCATCCTGAGAGGATGATTCAGTTTAATTCTGAATTATGTAAAAACATTCTGCTTTAGCATTTGTCGTCGAAACGCCAAAACCGTCCACCACTGGACATTCAGCTAACACGGGATACCCGAGAAACTATCATTATATATATATATATATATATATATATATATATATATATATATATATATATATATATATATATATATATATATATATATATATATAAATAGAACCGCGTTTTAGATTTGTAAAATCATGACGTTTCGTTCCACTGTGAAACCATTATCAAGAGAATCTAATTGATTTGCTTACTCACCAGAGTTCACAACTAGAAAAGAACGTGGTCGACGCGACCTCTTCAATAATAGGCAAAGTTGTAGAAGGAGGGTGAGAAGGGGGGTAGATGTTTGATTGGATATGGGCCCTAGTGGACTACGCGAAGTACAATAAGAGGCGTTTGTTGTTGTTAGCCTTCCTTTGCGCCCATACTAGTTTCATTCTTTCACTATGACCTTTTTTCCTTTCGTCAGACCAAGTTGTTCCAGACTTCCTACATTTTTCTCTCTGGCCAACCTTCCAAACGTCAACTTTGTGTCTGAAAAAGCTTCGATCCTGAATTTCTCTTTGTGTAATATTTGCTGATCTTACTACTTCTATTTTCATAAAATTCGACTATTTGTCTAGTTAGTCTACTCGGGTTCATCCGTTTTATGTGTCCGTAAAACTTAAGTCTTCTTTTTCTCATATCGCTATGTATATCTGTGTATTGTCAGTTTAATGGGCTGGTTAATATTCAGGGCCGACTTTTTTTACGCCACTCCTGTATTACTTTTTCTAGAACACAGTTAAATAGAGAGGCGAGAGTCCATCCTCTTGTCTCACTCCAGTTTTAATTTCGAAGGGCTCTGAGATGTCACCCATGAATTTAACTTTTGACCTTGTGTTAGTTAATGTTGCTTTAATAATTGCCTGCGTTTTCAGATTTAGTCCTTGTTCTTTTAAGATTTAGAATAATGATTCGCTGTCAATAGAATCATATGCTTTTTTGAAATCCACAAATGTACACACCAGATTTTTATTGTACAGTTTTTGATGTCTTAGGATCAACTTTAGATTCAGGATCTGTTTAGGGCAGGATCTGCCCGGTCGAAAACCTTCTTGATATTCACCAATTTTAGCTTCTAACTGTCCCTGTGCTCTGTCTAGTAGACATTGGGATAGAATCTTGTAACAAACTGGGAGAAGAGATATTTGTTGAGCACCTTCTTGTGTAGTGGATAGATTAAAGCATATTTCCAATCTTCCGGAATCCGTTCGATTCACCAAACTTCTTGTAGAATTTTGGTTATTTCCTTGATTGTACCTGGACCAGCGAATTTTAAAAGTTCAGCAGTGATTCCATCTTCACCAGAAGTTTGTCATTTTTAAGCCGCTAATGTATCTGGGTTTGTGTGTATAGGGTTTAATGTTGGTAACTTGTTTAAAGGCTCAGGACAGTTTAGTATTTGTTCAAAATATTTCGCAAGTTCTTT
The DNA here is from genome assembly GCA_031761425.1 of Cosmopolites sordidus. Classification (NCBI taxonomy): domain Eukaryota; kingdom Metazoa; phylum Arthropoda; class Insecta; order Coleoptera; family Curculionidae; genus Cosmopolites; species Cosmopolites sordidus. Next base: position 112,498 of record JARFXV010001781.1, on the reverse strand, counting down.
GCAATTGTCTTGGTTATTTAGAGGTAATTGTTCGTTTTCGTTTTGGAAGCAAAGACTTTGGGGTTGATAGCCTGTTAATTTAGTTTTAAAAGTTTTGTAAAAGTTTGGGATGTTATTTTTTTGGAAATCTTTTTCTATTTCGTTGATTGTTTTCATATTTTATTTTAGTTTGTCTAACTAGCTTCGATGTTTCTTTTCTTACTTCCAAAAAGATGTTATAGTTTATTGCTGTTTTTTGACTGTTCCCATCTTTGAATGCCTTTATTCGGCTTAATACTGCTTGCTCGCAAACTTCATCCCACCTAGAAAGTTTTCTACGTTTTTGTAAAGGGACTAACTTTAAGGCTGTTTTGATAATTTTTTGTTTCAATTCTTGCCAGTTCTGTGCTGGTTGTTTATCAAGCACTTCTGTTAGGGCTGGTTATATTTTCTTTGGGTCGAACTTTGGTATTAGCAGTCTCTTTTAAAGAAGTTTTCGAGGTTTTAAGCTAAGTTTGATTCTAGTCAAGTAGTGATCCGTGTCTATGTTAGCTCCTTTCATGACTTGAACGTTCAAAATCTCTTTATAATTGGGGTACGAAATGGCAACATGGTCAATTTGAAATTCACCCATGTACGTGTTTGGGCACCTCCAAGTCTTTTGTTTTGTTATTTTCTTCTTAAAATGGGTTGACATTATTTTTCTTGTTTACTTTTTCAGGATTAGATTTATTTTCTTCGTTAACTAGGAGGTGTGCATTGATTAATGTATAGTTTTTGTTAGCACACTTGAGGCATAGTGTCATAAGTCGATTATTTACTGGCTGGACATTAGTTATAGAACCAAGAATGTTTCTTGAGTTAGCGAAAACAATACCGCGACGTGGTGTATTTTTGAATATTCTTTTGTCCATTTTAGTTTTGTAAAGTCTGTAATTGCCGAATTCCAAGGTGTTATCATCTGTCAATCTGCTTTCTTGCAAAGCTAAAATTTGGATTTTTTGCTGATTCAATGTTCGCCCCAATTCGTGTAATTTTCCTGGACGCAGGAGAGAAGTGATATTTACCGTTCCAAAGAAAGTTTTTGTTTTCGGTTTCAGACGTTCGCCAGAGGTCTCCAACTCCCTCTGAAAGATTTTGCGTTTAAGCCCGGATGCCCCAGTATCTGAAAGTCCGGTTGTACCAACAAAGCTGGCAGAGGATTGTCTACCTCCTGGGGTAATTTTGTAATTACTAGAACGCTTCATCTTGTACTTTGAATTAAAGGTTTGAACCATGACGGTTCAGAGGTTAAGACTGGAGGGGTTAGTTACAGAATTTAAATATCATCCGCACCACTAGTGAACAGACGCTAACCACTCAACCGCTTGATACAAGTCAGACGCTAAGTGGATTTATTTTTTTTGCCTTGGTTCGGGGCTGCTTATTTTAAGATATTCGCAGCTGTCCATTAATATCTAATGGAACTTTCACTATCTACCACCCGTAACCAGTCCAGTACCTTAGGCGAGGTATACTGGATATATATATATACATATATATAAATATATAAGTATATTTCCTTATGTCTTCCCGCATCTGATCTTTCTACCTACTTTTCGGGCTCTCTCTTCTTCTTTTAGTATCTGGTCTCCACATACATTGTAATTTTCTTTACCACTTTATTGTCTTCCATTCTTCTTATATGGCCAAACCAGCGGAGTCTTCTACTATATCTTCTCCTTTCAAAATGGTTTTTATTTCAAAATTCATTATCCTTCTGTATTCATCTTCTGCAACTTTCCTTAATCCATATATTCTTCTCCTTAATCCATATATCTTTCTTTCGAATATTCCTAAGTTTTTTTGTTCCAAGCTTGTTAAATTCATTATCTCCGCCCCATAGGCCACGACCGGTCTAATAGCTGCTTTATATAGTTTCATTTTTGTATTTATACTTATGAGTTTGCTTTTCATAATGTATTTGAATTTATCTCTGTCTCCCGCCTGTACTCTGATCAATCTCTATATTTCAGTCGCTTTTGCTATTTATCATTATTCCCAAATATTTAAAGTTTTCCACTACTTCAAATTCACAATTTCGTATTTTTACTGTTTTGCAATTCTTCTATTTTCTTGCCTTATTTCCACATATTTGCTTTCTTCTTGATTTATTGTGAGGTGTCTTTTCTTTGTTTCTTGTCCAATTTTTTGGATTGCTTCTTCCAGGCTTATTCTACCTCTAGCTAGCACAGAAAAATCATCTGCGAATGCAACTGCGTGTGTCGCTTTATTGATGATTGTTCCCGTGAAATTATATATATATATATATATATATATATATATATATATATATATATATATATATATATATATATATATATATATATATATATATATATATATATATATAAATAGAACCGCGTTTTAAATTTGTAAAATCATGACGTTTCGTTCCACTGTGAAACCATTATCAAGAGAATCTAATTGATTTGCTTACTCACCAGAGTTCACAACTAGAGAAGAACGCGACCTCTTCAATAATAGGCAAGGTTGTAGAAAGAGGGTGAGAAGGGGGCTGGATGTTTGATTGGAAGCATTTGGAATGGGAAATTTGGAAATAAAAGGTTTCCATGTATTTGGAACCCTAAAACCATCGTCCTTTTGGTTTAGGCAGTGTGGGTATTTTTTTACCTCAATTGCTTCATGAATTTTGCGGGGTTTGTAGGTATATATATAGGTGCGATTACTTTGTTCTTATCGAAATCTATTTTATGACCGATTTGGATATAATGTTCTGTTAGAGTTGAGGAGAAAAAGTGAATCCAAAAAGAAAAACTTCTACGCTTTATTAAATCCTAAAATGCAACACCCACGCTAACACAGGCATTTTGATCATAGAGCTTTATCAAAAGGTTTTAATTTCGCAGTGACCTTTAACACTATCCCAATAGAGAAAATAATTTTCCAAACAGAAGATGCTTTATTCCACCTACCTTCTCTTGAAGCTGAAGAAATCCCGGCCATAGCCAGAATCCTGCGCCGCTCCAAACCTCCGAGATCAGATCTTCCGTCTGACGAAAAACGTGCCTTGCTTGAGTTACGCGGGAATTCAGACGTAACAATTATCCCAGCCGATAAAGGTAATGCCACGGTCATACTTAATACCGTCAACTATGGAATTAAAATGTCTCATCTATTAGAGAGTGCAGACTACTAGGAAATTCCTAACAATCCCAAAACATATCTAGAGAAGAAAATCCAAATGTTCTAATGGCGCAACGTACCATTTGATATTAATGTTTTAGACCAAAATTTTCGATAAAAATTGTGTTTAAATATTTTCGGTGTTTAAACTTTTGTTGTAAACTTGTGTTTAAACTTTTTCTAAAAATAATCAACTTTTACCTTTATTTTAATTACTTTCGACCACACGAAATCCTCTTAAGCCAAAATGAGGGTCGTCCATTCTACTTAAAGAAAGAAAATAATTTTGTTGAGAAAGAGCCATAATTTTTAGGGGTTTTGTTTTCACCTCCGAGACAAAAGTAATCCGAAGTTATCGAGGATAGCGGAAGTAAAGATGAAAGCTCAGCTACAGAATAAAGATGTATGAAGTCTGTAACGAAAAAGCTTTACTACTTGTACTTTGAAAAAAAAAACTAAACGAATTCGTGGAGGTTTCAGAAGTTATTATGTCATTAAACCAATAATTAATCAAGAATTTTTTTAGCATAACACATTAAACTGTCTTGTACATGAAGGATTGTGGTGTCAAATATTATAAGTAAGTAATTTTCAGTTGAAAAATTGAATAATTTTAATTTTATAATCAATTATAAACAATAAAAATCCGATTATTTAGAAAAATTCACATTTCAATTTAAATAACTCAAGATCCTTATGGAGTGTTGAAAAATTTATTAACGAAAATTTATAGGAAATGGAATAATCTACAAAAAAGGTCGAATAATTTGTTTCGATAAAATTGATAGTTTCGTCGAAAAATTGCAAAATGTAAAAATTTATTATGCATTCTACTTTAGTCTCAAATAACTTTTGAAGAGGTAAATTTATCGAAAACGTATAAGAGACCTTTGTTGAAGAATGTTCAATGTCCTACATAGATATGTAATAGTCTTTCCACAGTAATGTTCCGCCGAAGAGCTATAAAATTCCGATATTAAGAAAAAAAATCTTATGTTTTTTAATGGGAAATTGAAATTTGCGATGCTCTTAATATTAATATTAAGAGCTCTAACTCTCATAGTATTTTTTTTTGTCATTTCTAACAATATTTTCGATACCTAAAAAAAATAGTCGATTTTTTTTGAAACAACCTAATATATATATATATATATATATATATATATATATATATATATATATATATATATATATATATATATATATATATATATATATATATATATACAACAAATTACCAACACTAAACCCTAAACAAACAAACCCAGATTCATTACCACCGAATGAAGATGAAATAATTAGGCAAATCAAGCGGCTTAAAAATAACAAAGCTTCTGGTGAAGATGGAATCACTGGTGAACTTTTGAAATCCTTTGGTCCAAGTACAATCAAGGAAATAACCAAAATTCTGCAAGAAGTTTGGCGAACCGAACGAATTCCGGAAGATTGGAAAGATGCTCTAATCCATCCACTACACAAAAAAGAATATAGAACGGATGTAAACAACTATAGAGAGATATCTCTTATCCCAGTTTGTTACAAGATTCTATCTCAATGTCTACTAGACAGAGCACGGGGACAGTTAGAACCTAAAATTGGTGAATATCAAGCAGGTTTTCGACCGGGCAGATCCTGCCCTGAACAGATCCTGAATCTAAAGTTGATTCTAAGACATCAAAAACTGTACAATAAAAATCTGGTCTGTACATTTGTGGATTTCAAAAAAGCATATGATTCTGTTGACCGCGAATCTTTATTCCGAATCTTGAAAGAACAACGACTAGATCTGAAAACGCCGGCAATTATTAAAGCAACGTTAACTAACACAAGGTCAAAAGTTAAATTCATGGGTGACATCTCAGAGTCCTTCGAAATTAAAACTGGAGTAAAACAAGGGGTTGGACTCTCGCCACTCTTATTTAACTGTGTTCTAGAAAAAGTAATACAGGAGTGGCGTGAAAAGAAGTCGGCCCTGAATATTGACCAGCCCATTAAACTGGGGAAAACCAACATCAAAATTGATTGTCTGACGTTTGCTGATGATCTATCGATTTTAACACAAGATGTATTAACGGCAAACAGATTGAAATCCTAATAGAAACAACAGAAGAGGTAGGACTCCAAATTTCCTTTGAAAAGACACAATACATGACCTGCAACAGACAAAGAACACCATTTCTAAAAACAAAATATGGTAACATGAAAGGAGTCTCTCAATTCAAATATTTGGGTGAAATAATCATGGAAAATGGGTTGGAAAAAGCGGCCAATAAGGATAAATGTCAAAAAATAGAAACAGCATTGAGACTTACACATAATATTTACAACAAAAAATGCCTATCTAAAAACACAAAACTGAGACATACAACACAGTTATTAAGCCAAAATGTCTATATGGGGCAGAAACGCTCATTTTGAATAGAAAGGGGGACATCGAGGACATTGAAAAGAAGGAGAGAAAAATCATAAGAAAAATCCTAGGCCCCAAACAAATAAATACAACAACATACCGACTTCGAGAAAACCAAGAAATCAAACAATATACAGATATACATAGCGATATGAGAAAAAGAAGACTTAAGTTTTACGGACACATAAAACGGATGAATCCGAGTAGGCTAACTAGACAAATAGTCGAATTTTATGAAAATAGGAGTAAAGCTAAAGTAGAAATAATTAAATGGATTGCTGCAATTAAAGAGGACCTAAGATCAGCAAATATTACACAAAGTGAAATTCAGGATAGAGGCTATTTCAGACACAAGGTTGACGTTTGGAAGGTTGACCGGGGAGAAAAATGTAGAAAGACCGGAACAACTTGGTCTGACGAAAGGAAACAGCTCATTATGAAAGTATGAAATTAGTATGGGCGCAAAGGAAGGCTAACAACAACAAACCCCTCTAATTGTACTTCGCATGATCCACCAGGGCCCATACGTGAATAATAATAATATATGTAGGTGTCAGGGGTGGTGGATAGTAAAAGTTCCATTAGATATTAACACATGTGAATATGATAACAAACATGTCAAATATTCATATGACAGGTGCAAGTTTGTCCAGCTGCGTATATCTGCTCTGGTTTCATTATTGTCGAAGCGAAGACTTTCTAACAGTAAACTGAATCTTTTTTAACAAATTGTTGCTCTAAAAATACCAACACCAAAGCCATCTGTAGACCATAAATGGTCCAAATTTTGCCTTCCAGATTTTGTAATGCCAGCTGCATACAAAAGTCCTAAGAAACCGCGAAGTTTTTCCAAAGTTGTTTCTTTTATCAAATGTTGTGTGTCAGCTCGACTGTAACTTTCTGATAAGTTTGCAGTTTGTAAATTTAACAATGTCGGCAAGCATAATATCTGTAACAAAACAACTCCAGGATTCCAACGGCGTTTTACATTTTTTAAAAGGTCGCTCCATTCTTGGTAAATGACTGTTAATGTTTTCAGCCTTTGTTTTTGTAGCCAAATTCGAACGTTTGTAAGACCACTTTGTGATGCCATCTCGACCAACGTAGCCATTGTCTACAATAGTCCCGGTATCTTCAAAGAACTCGTTATACAAATCATCCTCATTTATTTCTCGTTCTATGTCAGAATTTGCCGAACGCTCGCAGATATTATCATCTTCTGTTTCCGAACCAGATGTTAGTTCTGGGGATGGTGCAAAATTATTCTCTTGCTCTAAATCTTTCCATAGTTCTAATAATTTTGCCTTTTCTTTTTCATAACATAATCATACTAAAAAGTTTAATTATTTATTCATCAGATTAAAAATTACAAACAATAAAAATACCTTGGGAAATAGCTGAACTATATGTTAGAATAACTAACGCATGGTGGGGTATGACTCAAAATGTATCTACACGTAATCGGTACGTTGGGGTATAAGGACACGTACTGAATTAAAGGTAAATAATGCTCACTGAAGTTTACCTCAGACTAAACTGCGGACATTTTTGGTCAGAAATATGCTAAATACGAAGATACACGAATACTCGCGAACCTGTGGCGTGTTGCTAATGGGCTACACTGTGGTAAACTCCATTGGGGTATACTATGCCCCACGGTACCAACACAGAGTTAAATTCAATTCAGTGGCGTAACTATAGGGTGGCAGGACTGGCAAAATGCCAGGGGCCCCCGACCCGACGGGAGCTCCCGGTCCGAGAGGTCGCAAACTCAGAAATAACCTAACACTTTTAACAAAATTTAGTAAAAATTATACATTTTATATAAGTACGTAAAATCAATTAAAGTTAGACATAACTACAAGACCGTATACAAATTCAAATTCATTATTAAGATTTAAACGCATTAATAAGAAAAGGACGTCGATCAATTTTAGATCCATTGGTTGTTTCATTAATTGTCGCGGTATTTTGGTGGCGCGGGCGAGCTAGTGATGCTCGGGGAATTCCCCCATTTTGTTAACCAAGAAAGTACTTTTTTCGTGGCGCTGGCGGGCTAGCGACGCATGATGTTAGGGAAATCCCGGATTTCGATTTTTTAAGTACGGAGGGCTCTACTACGCATTCTTCGTTTGATTGTTATGACAATTAGTCATTTGTATCTTTGATTTTTCGTACTTTTTGTTTTATTGAATCTGCAAATAGAGGCAAAGTAAAGTTAATTGTAAAAGTTAGATATCAACATGTCTAAGTGGGATAAAGGAAAAACGAAAGAGAAGGAGTGAGTTTAAAGAAAAAAATTAAAAGTTACCTAAAATTACTCAGTACTTTAAGAATGATGACTTTATCGATGAAAAAGCGAGTGTACAGTGCTCCGAAAGTGAAGAATTGGACGTAACTAAAAGTAACAGTATAGCAGATGCAGCACCCGACACCAGTGTACATCCAGATCCAGAACAACCACAACAACGTACAAGCAAATATCAAAGTGAATCATATTTTAGAGGGAACAATATCGTATCTTCACCATATATTACTGATAAGGATAATTTTAAAGAACTAAATGATCAAGTGAAACGGGTCGTGATCGAAAACGGACATTGAAAACCTAAAGGACATTTCTTAAAAGACAGTGACAATAGATATTTCCTAGAAAAACATTACTATATTGTTTCCAAGTCTGGCGTAAAACTTGAACGTACATAGCTATCCTATTCATTAATACTTCAGAAGGAGTATTGTGAACCATGTTGGTTGTTCGCAAATCGAGCTTTTAAAATAATATAAAATGTTTGGATGTAAGGCTATGACGACTGGAAACATCGAAAATTCACCTGGATTCTTGTCTTGCGTGTTACAATGGCGGTTACATGGAACACTAGATGAAGAGTAAGAGTCAATAATCAAGAAAGAAAAATCTTTTTGGCTCCTAGTACTTTCTAGACTCCTTGATGTCACTCTGACACTTTCAACGTGTAATTTAGCCTTTTAGGGTCATAGAGAAAAGGCAAATAGCAATGATCCAAGTTCCCGAGAAAACTTTTTGAGTATTCTTGAGCTATTAGCAAATTACGATCCGATTTTACAAGAATTGTTAAGTAAACCAAAGGGCCAGATAAAATAATTAACTCCAAAAATACAAAATCAGCTCATTTCTGTTCTGGTTCTAGAAATAGGAAATTAAATTAATGCCGCACCACTTTACTCTATCCTATTCGATACAAGTCAAGATATTGCAAAAACAGATCAAATGTGTGAACTTCTCCGTTATTGTATGATCGAGAAAGGCAAAAATGGAATCCCAAAGACGCTCGTCATTAAAGGGTAATTTTTAGGATTTCATGAAGTTAAGGACCAAACTGCCTTAGCAATGTCCAACCAAATTATTAAATCCATAAATGACAAAAATATATCTCTAAATATGTGTCGAGGACAAAGATATGATGGTGCTAACACAATGAAAGGCACTTACGGTGGAGTTCAAAAACTCATAAAAGATATCGAGCCAAATGCTGTATATGTTCACTGTGCTGCTCATAACTTAAATCTGGTACTTAATGATGCAGTAAAAGAAGTGATTGAAATGCAAAATTTTTTTGAAACAGTTCAACAGATTTATAATTTTTTTGGGCATAGTATCAAAAGATGGAATATCTTATCAAGTTTTATATCTGATAAAGAAAAGGAGTTTTCAACTTCGATAACATTAAAAACATTGAATTTTACTAGATGGGCAGGACGTTATGATGTTATTTTTGCTTTAAAAGTTCAGTTTGTTGGAGACAAAAAAGCGCTAACGAAAACAATTATGTTAAATTGGAAATCAGATGAAAGAAATGAAGCTATTTCACTCAAGAAGAAGTCCGAGAACCACAATTTTATTATGTTATTGGTTTTCCATTGCAAAATTCTACAAACTATCGATGCAGTCTCTATAGCACTTCTGTCTAAAGCCTCCGATCTTTCAAATGCCTTAAAACGTTTGAACATTTGTGTGGAAGAATTGGAAAGGTATAAACATGAATTAGAAAATTCCAAAAACGAAGCAAATAGTGTAACAGAAAAATGGTCCATCGACCCTGAATTTTCTAAAACGCGCCAGAGGAAGGTGAAATGCCATTTTGACGAACTTTGCGAAGATGACCATCTCCAAGATCCGGAAAATTTGTTCAAAATGAATATATTTTATCGAGCATAGGACATCATTATTAATCAACTGAAATCACGTTTCTTTCCAATGAATAAAATTGTTTCCAATTTCAATGTTTTGCAACTTGTCACTTTTCAAAATTTAAATGACACTAAACTATTAAAAAAAGCTCTAGAGTTTGTTGTTATATATATATATATATGCCCACAAGGTAGCGTAACCGTATGATGGCGTGAGTTGTGTGCGATCACGACCCGTCATTAAAATGGCCAGTTGATCTGGTCTGGCCCCGATTGCCTCTCCGAACTGCTTTCCTTGCGTTCGTCTAGAGCTCGGCTGATGACGGCTGAAAGGCTAGAAACCGGTCCCGAGAGACACGCGACGTCGCATGGTTGACAGTTCGGCGAAGGCGATTAGTGGCACCACGTGGAGAAAGGGTGAAAGATTTCTGTAATATATATATATATATATATATATATATATATATATATATATATATATATATATATATATATATACATTTTTTCATACTTATTTGCGTGATAACAATAAGATAACAATTTTAGATGGCTAGATAAAATATTTATTCATAAAAACAGTAGGTATTTTCAAAGTTTATTTCTTTTATTATATTAATTTATGGCTATGTACGCCACGAACACCTTCTTTGATTTTCTTACTTGACCCCTTTTTTTAATATTGATCTTATTTGCTTTCGAAGACTGTCAAGATAAAACCAAACACCATACCAAACGTCCTACATTTGAACCCTACCAAATCTAAAGCTATTATTTTTAGCTCAAATAAGAAAAGGCAGTTTCTATGTTCTCAAATAAAACTGTGCATTAATCAGCAAAAAATCCAGATTGTAAACTGCGGAAAAATTTTAGGTTTGGTTGTTGACGAAAGGTTACGCTTTTGTGAACATATAACTTATTTGACAAGACAAAGGTATGCTAGTCTAAAACTTTTGTACTCTGCTAGAGATGTACTATCCTTTAACATGAAAAAGGCACTATGTGAAAGTCTTGTAATATCAAAATTACGTTACTGTATCACTGTGTATTTTGCTTGCTTGGATGTCGTAACCCGTTGCCGTCTCCAGAAGATACAAAATTCTTGTTGCCGCTTTGTATGTGCTTTACGCAAGTATGATCATGTTTCGGGTAAAATAGCTGATTTGGGGTGGTTAAGGATGGACTCTTTATTTAGGTATAGCTTACTGTCGAGTATTGGACGTTTAATGATTACGTTCTCTCTACTTTGCCTTAGAAGTAGATTGGGTTTTCGCCGAATTATTCATTATTCTTACCTTCGTCACAGTGCCCTTCTTGTGGTGCCACGTTATAACACAGCTATGTTTCATCGTTCTTTCAGCTACAATGCTGCTAAACTGTTTAACTCTCTAAGTAGGGATTTGAGATGTCACTTAATGTTCTACAGAAAGCACATCAGATTTAAATTTAGGGAATATCTGCTTTCAGCGCAGAGATAGAGCCTTGTATGTTATTTTATGATTACCTTCTTTTTTTGTTCATTGATGAATCTTTTGAGTTATTTTCCTTGTTATTTGTTATTTGTTGTTACTTGTTTTGTTTCTATGTTTTAGTTTCGTATATGGGTTGTTATAATTTGTATTTTTTGCCTACAGAATATTAGTTTAGGTTTATATACATTATGTATGTCAGTATTATGTATTGTAATTGGTTTTTGGATACGGGTTGAGTATGAGTGGCTCGTTGAGCTAGACTTCGCCCTATCCTTTAACATTTGATTGAGTAATAAAGACATTTATTATTATTATTATTATATGGGCTTGAAGTTCATGGAACATTACTAAAAAGAAAGCTACTTTTTGAAAATGTAATCACTTTTGTGATTATACCGCCCTCTATCAGAAAAGTACTTAATGATTTTTCCCGTTTATAAATGAACAAATAATTAACCAACAAAACTTTAACAAATCGCCACAATAATGCCAAGAACATCCAGTATATCGTAAGATATTTTCCCGGAGACCTGCTCATTACCCACCGTTTTCAACATAACTTTCCTGTCTCTCTTGCGGTCCAGTCGTTTCGAAATGTTAACTAGTTAGTCCCTAAACCAACCCTTTCCCGAAAGACGGCAAGGGAAAATATCATTGCCTATGCTGAACAGCTAAAAGTTATCGAGGAAACTCTCTTTTTCTTCTAAATTAACTTTTTTAATTTCTCCAGATAAATAAATACCACGAATTTTGAAACTTCAATAATCGTGAGTTCCATCAAGAAAAGTTGGTAAAATTTGGGTTGAAATTAAGGAAAAAAACAACCAACAGCAGGATTATTTTCATTTTAGGGGAGAGCGGTGGAAAAAAATCAAATTAAATTTACTTTTACAGGAAGTTTGTTCTTTTTCACTTTTCTTTTTATTAAAAACCAGAACAAACAATACGGACCAAACGAGTGGAGAAATTGTTCATTTTTCATGCGTTAAACTTTTATGCAGTGTAAATACCACCTCTACTAAAGGGTTTTTCAAACTGAGCGGTTTTTTAAATTCTTGAATAAAACACAGATGTCTCATTTCAGAAGTGTAATGTATGATATTTATAAAAATGGAGTCGTACACAATACAACAACGCGTTGAACAGTGTGTTGAATTGTTTTATGAACCTGAGCGTTTAGCGAAAAATGTTTTTAGAAAATTACGTGATATTTACGGTTTACACAATCGTTCGTCTGAAACTAGTTCGGTGGAAGATCAAAGAGCAATATATTGTCATAGTGGTCGTTCGCAAGAGCATATTGATTTGGTACGTGAAAGGGTTGCTGATGACCCAGACTTTCACAACAATTTGGACTCAGTGAATCCACAACTTGGCGTATTTTACGAAAGGATTTAGCTCTGAAGCCATATAAGGTTTAAATAACACAGGGACTAAACCCACTGGATCATACAAAACGTCGTACATTGGTCAATTGGATCCAGGAACAAACAGATGATTTTTCTCAAAAAATCACCTTTTTAGATAAAGCACATTTTGAAATTGGAGGGTATGTTAATAAACAAAGTTGCGGCATTTGGGGGTGAGGAAAATCCACGATTGATTCATGAGAAACCTTTACATCCTAAACGAGTCACTGTTTGGTGTGCATTATGGTCAGCAGGTGTAATTGGGACGTATTTCTTTCAGAATGCTGCTGATTAAGCTGTAACTTTGTATGGCGTTCGATGTTGTGAGATGATAACTGGATTTTTGTGGGGATGAATTGAATAATATTGATCTGTAGGATATGTGGTTCTAACAGGATGGCGCTACACTGTGCTAATGAAACAACTGATTTATTGAGAGAAAAATTCCCTGAACGAGTTATTGCAAGAAACGTTGATGTTAATTGTTCACCAAGATCATGTAATTTGATACCGTTGGACTATTTTCTTTGGAGTTACGTGAAAAGCCACGTCTATAAGAACAATCCAATATCGATTCCTGAAGTAAATGCTGACATTATTCGAATCATTGGTCAGATAGAGTCACGGTTATGTCAAAATATTGACAAAAGAGTGGACCTCTGTGGAGCTGCAAGAGGTGGTCATTTGGCAGATATCGTCTTTCGTGTTTAAATGTCATATACTCTGCTTCAATTATTAATAAAAAGTTTTTTAAATCAACTCAAAATTTTGTGTTTTATTCAAGAATAAAAAAAAACTCAATTTGAAAGACCCTTGATGATGATAAAATACAATAATTCCCAATTTCAATACTCACATCTATGTCAACCATATCAAAAAGTAAATCTAACCTGGCCGGTGACCAAGCCGGAAATATATATTGCTTGGAAGCAAACTCACCTATTCCTTCATCGAATAATCTTGTCCTTTGTTATATCGTTGGTGAATGTCTTTTTCTGGAAGCATAAGAAAATGGCCATTAACTTAATCCCAATAAATACATAGTTTTTTAAATTTTGACAAATTTACAAATTTTGGCAACAAATTTTGACAATCAAATTTTAACTTACAGATAATTTTTTTTTAAATATAATTTAAATTTATAATTTTAATGCAAATGAGTTTGCGATCATTATTATCTTTCGTAATTAAACATATTTTAACGGATTCTGAACGGTGGGTGATATAAATCTGGAAATACATAATACATATGACCAACATATAATGATATTTGTCAAGTTTGGTTCGTTATATGGCATCCAGCGATGTTTAAAACGCGTGCATTTTGTTACTTTTTCGTTGCAATCGTCTAAAGCAAAGAAGTTTTAACATTTTCTGACAAATTATGCATTAAATAAGTTTCGGCGATAAAGCTAATCCAAAAGAAAGTTTACAAGTCGTACAGCGACTTGAGGGTGATGATTTATATGCAGGTGAAGATGAACCTCGTTCAGGAAGACCTTCTACATCGAATCATGAAGAAACCATTACCAAAATCAAGAATCTTGTGCTGGATAATTGCTGATTGAGTATTAGAGACATTGTAGATATTACTGAAATTATTTTTGCATCAATTTAATCAATTTTGAAGGATAATTTAGTGACTGTTCTCGTGTCTTCTCGTCTTGTCCCGAAAATACTAATTTTTTTAAACATTGTCATATTGAAGCTGCCGTCTAGATGCCTTCTTGGATGATAATATTGTAAAATTAATACTGCCATAGAAACATGGATCAATACGTATGACCCAGATTCAACTCAACAGTCAAGCTCGTAAAGCCGGTTAAAAATCTAAGTCATATTAACTGTGTTCTTTGATTATCGTAATATTTCCTATCAAAAGTTTCTTTCAACTGGTCAAACAGTTAATAAAAACTATTATTTAAAGGCTATGTGTCATTTCCGTTCTCTATTCGAAAAAAACCTCCAGATTTACGGCAAAACAATTAATGGTTTTTCAAAAGCCGTAAACTGTTACCGCTCCACAAGCATCAGATTCACCAGATATTGCATCTTGTAAGTTTTTCTCGAGAAAGCTCGCTGACTGTTCTGAAAGAAATACCAGACATTCAGAATAAAAACCAAAGAAGACAAAATAAATTTGAATATATAAATAAGTACTTTGTATGTTATTTAAAAAGTCATCTTACTTTTTGATCATATTAATATATGTTACCAACAGAAACAATATAAGGCAAACTTTTGTATGGCCTTAGTGCCTCTGAGTTTGACCAGATTATCTAAATTTACAGAATGAAATTCAAACGAAAACAACCCAAAGTTTTTTACTTCCCCGAGAGTAAATGTTAAACATTTTATTCCAAAGTCTAACTTTTGAATCTGTTCATCTACTACGCTCTCATTTCGTTCATCTCCCTCGATCCTGTGGGATTTTTATGGTATCTTCACGGGAAAATGTAGTAATTTGTAAAAGAGCGAAGGGCCAAACCTAACGTGGATTTTTCCAATTGACCTTGTCGCTGGGAGAGGGAATATCGAGGGTATAAACGTTTATACATCCCATAAGGGTCGTAAGTAAGGCTGGAATTTCTTGAATTGCGGATATTGTAATGAGTCTTCTTTATTTTTTCGCTGGCGCAAGGAGAACTTGATTTTAATGAGAGTACACGGCATTAAAGCCTTGTTTTTTACATAGTATTATCTGCTACAAATCTAGTGATTAACAATTTTGTTGTTTATGTGCGCATATATATATATATATATATATATATATATATATATATATATATATATATATATATATATATATATATATATATATATATATATATATATATATATATATATATACAGGGTGTTAGGTAAACATGCGGCAAAAATTAAAGAGGTTATTCCTTGACTTATTCTAAGAATTTTTTGTTGTATGATGATTTTTGAAAAACCCCTTGTTTCGAAGATGCAGGGTGAACAAACCGAGCAGGCCATGCGTGTGACCCACTTCGACCAATCCAGCGATATCCGTATGTTGCTGTTAAAAAATCACGAGCAACAGGCAGCGTTGCTTCCAAAAAGTAGTTCCTCGCCAGTAAGTCTTTGTGATAGAAATACTGATCCAATTAGATAGTCACCTACAATTCCAACCTAAACATTCAACGAGAACCGATGTTGAAAACTATCTTCGCATACCTCATGCGGATTTTCATCTGCCCACACATGGTTATTATGAAAATTCCTTATTGCGTTTCTTGCGAAAGTGGTTTCAAAGTTTGCAATATCCATTAACATGATGCAATACGTGGAGGAAAATCAACAGGTGGTAGTGCCTGAACGCCTTGAATGTGGTATGGATACAACAAATTGTCCTTAAGAATTTTCCAAACTGTCCAGTTACTCACATTCAAAGTAGTTGCAATTTTTCGCGTAGAACTACCAGGCTGTTCCGCTATCATGTCCTGCACATGCTGTTCCAATTGTACTGTTCTTACCGTCAGTGATCTTCCTGACCCTTCAGTTCATTTCAGTGTGCCTGTTTCACGAAGACGTCGATGAATGTTTGCGAAGATTTTTCGGTCGGGGACATTACGGGCTGGAAATCGTTCACTGTACAATCGCCTAGGTTGTAATGCATTGCCATCAGCAAGTCCATACATAAAGTGCATGTCAGTCATCTCGGCGTTTCTATACATTATGATAGAGGACTTCACTCACTATTTAAGACACGTCAAACGTCACTCAATCTATGTAAACAAATGCGACCGATGAAATCCACGTACTAGATAAAACAGCCCTTCTCGATCACTTCGATCTCGATCACTTGCGAGATCGAAAAAAAATTGTACTTGATAAACTCATTGACGTACACCCTACTTTTATTTACATTAATTATTTCAACAAATATCGAATCTGGTTGTCTCAAATTTTGTTCGCCCTTTATCTTTGAAACAAAGGGGTTTTTCAAAAATCATCATAGGACAAGGAATAACTCCTTGCATTTTTGCCGCATGTTTACCTAACACCCTGTATATATATATATATATATATATATATATATATATATATATATATATATATATATATATATATATATATATATATATCTATATCGGTTTCATCTTAAATAAAACAAGGGGTCTATAGTTTTTTTAGAAGTCATTTTAGCATACAAATGTAAGAAATATAATTTTTTGACAAATATGGGTGTTATTGCATTTGAGCACATGCCGACTATATTTCATTTTTAAGGACACTGGGTTGTGTTATTGTGTTTACATTCAATGTGTACTCAATTCAATTTAAATACTTAAGGGCAGTTACCGCCCGATGTGCGATAATAGTGAGATCTTTAGAGATGGCCGATCTTTAGGCCCCTTTCACACTATCCACTCCTCGCCACGCCACACCAAGTACACAGGAGTAGATGGGGGTTTACACACTTATCCACGTCACGCCACGCCACACAATTATACTCAGCCACAAGGATTCCACTCGAGTTCAACAGCAGACGGGCCACATGCACACAACTCCCATCCACGCCACACCACTTTTTGTCAACAGTAGGCATGAAATAACCAATGTGCTCTTTCGTACTGTGCCATGCCCCATCCACTCCACAACCACAGTACACACGTGGTTAATCATATCAGTTATCAGTGCTAATTTTGATATTTTTGTTTGTAATTTTGATTACATGGAGTTTTTGATACTGAAAAGTTAATAGACGAAGTAAAGAAAAATTAATGTTTATGGAATGTATAACTCGGTGATTATCAAAATAAACAAAAAACCAGTTTGCTTGGTCTGAAGTTGCAAATGCATTGTTTTCTGGGTATGCAGAAATGACCCAATGTTACGATCAGCATCTGCTGGGGAGTAGTAGACTTCCTCAAGACAGTGTCTTGTCTGCGCAAACTTTCTTTTAAAACTGCAGACAGTTCTTGCAATGATTCCACGCTCATACCACAGAATGTGAAAAACTTCATCGTATTATCAAGGAGCTTGGAGCGCAATATATGGGTGTACCCAAAATTCTATTTTTTTTTTCTACGCCTTCTTAATCTTTGAAGGACAATGAAACTCATGCCAGCCAAGTCTTGAGTCGAATAGTCCATGACGATGGCAAAAACTGACTGAAAAACAAGTCTCACTTCTCAATGTTGATGGAACGTTGATAAGTGTGAAATAACGAGTGGTGTGATGTGGCGAGGCGTGGCTTGGACAAGTGTTAAAGGGACCAATATGTTGACGACACATGGTGTGGAGTGGCGTGGAGTGAATAGTGTGAAAAATGCCTTAGAGATTGCTTCATTTCAGTATTTGAAACCCACATTTTCATTTATATTGTGAACAATTGTCGTGTAGTATCGTGTCGGTTTCTATCGATTTATATTAGTTTTGAGATGTATTCAAAGCTCTATTATCTCTATTATTTTTATGTTTTCATAAATATTAAGTGATTATTATGCAAGTGAGATTTAAAGATCACTTCTATTTCTTTTTCTCACGGGATGCTGTTCTGATTATTATCAAATATTCAAGTACAATTCAATTACAATTCAAGTACAATTGAAATAAATCTGTTACTGTTAATTTAAAATAATATTTAAAGCTGCAGTTCTTGATGAATGTTTTGATCAATTATTTCTTAATTAAATTATTTCTATTTAAGTGAATATCCAAACATTAATTGAGTACAGGCATCAACATATTCAAATAATTTAAAATTTAATTGAGAGAGATGTCCATGGTATTGTCGCGCGCTCTCCCTTCAATAACATGAAATATGTAGATGTTGTTTTGCTTTTCTAATATCTGGAGCGGGTGCATCGCGCGTTCTCCCTTTGTACCCATTGCACAACTCAGTACTAGAGGTTACACCGTAGGGTGCAGTTGGATAGTCCATTTTGTTTTGTTTAGCTCTTTGGATGGGTATCTCGTGCTCTTTCTTTTGATACCCCGTTCATACCCGAAGCTGGCACTGTTACGCGTTTGCCCTTCGGTGTCAGGAACCAGTACCTAGTATGATAATATTTTTATTAATTGAAAAAATTATCATTGTTAAAAATATATGATCTGTAATTTAATAAATATTGAGAGATTTCCGTGGTATTGTCGCGCGCTCTCCCTTCAATACCATGAAGTGGGTAAATGTTCTTTTGCTTTTCTGATATCTGGAGCGGGTACATCGTGCATTCTCTCTTTGTACCCATTGCACAACTCAGTACCAGAGATTACACCGTAGGGTATGGTTGGATATCCATTATGTTTTGTTTAACTCTTTGGGTGGGTATCTCGTGCGCTCTCCCTTGATACCCCGTTCATACCCGAAGCTGGCACTGTTGCGCGTTCTCCCCTCAGTGTCAGGAACAGTACCCAGTTTGATATTTGATTATTGGTCGATAATATTATCATTGTAGAAGTTATGTGGAACATCTCTATCTGAATCCATGTTGATTGCTATCGTGCATTATAACTGAGGTTATAATGAGTATCTCTCGTATCTAAAGTAACAGATAGTAAGCACAGAATAGTTTGATGGATTTGGAGTGTTCAGGGTGACTTTTACTTCCATGTAGTTACAGCTGCAGTAATTGGAAGCCACAACCATAATCGTCAAATTCATGTAATCAACCAGCCGCCCAGTTAGATCAATTACCCTTAAGCCATCTCAGTTATTATTGGGGAGATATGTATATCTATATCTATATTATCTATGTTTAAAAAAAATTATCCTTTCATTTTATGTGATGTGATTTTTATCATTTCCTTACAATTTATTTATATCATTATATATACTACTTAAGTTATCAGTATCAGTTTTGAAATTAATGGCATTCATTATTTTTTATGTAAATCATTTCTTTTTTTTTGTAGTGTTTCAAAGTCTAAAATTTTTATATCATTAAACTTAAAATTGTGGTTATTACCTATGACGTGTTTTAATGGGGCAGTTACGTTTTGTACTATGTTTTACATGTTTTTTTGTGTTAGTTTGAATAATACTGTTTTTTTATAATATTGTTTAGTTTGGATAGTGTATGAGTTTGGGCAATTTAAGCAATCGATTTTGTATATTACATTTGTTTATTTAATTTTGGGTGTTTGTAGTTTCAATTTTGTAAATATTTGTTTAGCATTATTACTGGGTAGTTCTGCTATGTTTATATTATATGGTTTAAGAACTTTTTAGTGTATTTTATTACTTATTTCTGGTATGTATGATAATGATATATAATTTCCATTATTAGGTTTATTTTGTTATTATGCTGTTATGGTTATATATATATATATATATATATATATATATATATATATATATATATATATATATATATATATATATATATATATATTGTGTATTCGGTTTTTAATAACTAGATCATAGTTCTAGTGTTTGTTTGATTTAATTTATGTTGTGTTCTATTTTTTTGGTTATATTTATTAGTTTTCTTACTCTACTCTTAAATGTTTTGTAGTATAAAAATTCAAATTGAGATATATTTCAGACCATACAGGTTTTGTGTAGCAATTTATTTTAATGTTGCCGTCCTTTGTATATGTAATATTTATATCCTAAAAATTAATTGCTATATTTTTTTCTCCTTCGTGAGTAAAACTTATTTTTTGTGGAATGTATTGGATTTGTTTAAGGTGTATTGATTTTAATTTTTAGGTACGCCTTTTTTTTAACTTCAAGACTTTATTGATTATACATTTATGATTCAAAGTATTGTCCATCGTTAGCCACTACTTTCTCCTATCCTTCAGGTAGTATTCAAATCCCACGTTGAAAAAACTTCTAAAGCGATCTACGAATCGATCCAACTTTTGACTTCTTCTTAAGACCGGATGTGCTGGTATGCCATCGATCTAAACAGGTGATAGTCAGAGGGAGCGACGTCTGGAGAATACGGAGGGTGGGGTAGAAATTTCCATTTCAACGTTTCCAAATATGTTTTGATCACTCACCAAATCACTTTATCGTGTCTCTCGCTGTATTGCGACCGTTTGTCTTTCAATGTTCGGCTCAAACGCATTAATTGTGTTCGATAACGATCCCCTGTGATTGTTTCAGATGGTTTTAACAGTTCATAATACACTACACCGCGCTGGTTCCACCAAATATAGAGCATGACCTTGGAGCCGTGAATATTCGGTTTGCCCGTCGGCGTGGAAGCGTAACACGAGCCTTCATTAAGCAATGCCTCTAATTCTTCATATTTAAAAACTTTTGCTCTTCCACAACAATGCCGGTCGTCGACGTGAAAATCACCGCTCTTGAAGCATTGAATTCACTCACGACACGTTCTTTCACTCATAGCGGACTCACCATAAGTGTCTGAGAGCATTCCGTGAGCCTCAGCCGCAGTTTTCTTCATAATAAAGAAATAAATTACCACCTTTCGCAAATGACGAGAATTTGGCTCATAAACTGACATTTTTAATCGCGAATAACCACAATTCGACTACTGGTGCTATGGGGTTATGTTTAAAAGATGCCCAAAGGTATTGCATGCCATCTATGATGTATATTTTACGTTTTATGTTATAAACAAATCTACAACCAAGTGTATGCATCAATCATGTGCGTGTCAGGCTCACCGATGTGGTCCCTTATAATCTAACTAAATCTAATGCACATTTAAATTACAACTCTGTTGGCTTTCCATTTGGAAGGCGCATCAGATATTGGCCTGCCTCATCTCCAAAGGGAAAGTCCACAGTATTGCCAGATCGAACACCATGATTTATTCTCAGACCTCGTTTTTGATGATTGATCACTACGTAGAATGATGTAATATTATTGACATCATAAATTATTTAGTTTTATTTACTATAAATAGTTATTATACCCTCGTATGTTTTGCCCCAATTTTCTCATTTGATTTGGGGTTGTTAAGGACTAAAACACCAGGGGTTTAATAAATAAAATTAGCGCCAATGGTCAGAGAACTGCTTTTTTTGGTCGGTAATTTCTTACGTTGTATCATTGCACCCAGGAGATCAATAAGGCTGGCCAGACAATAATTTATATTCGGAAGATAAATTGTTATTTGGCTGTTGTTTCTTCCGTTTTCCTTTACTCACATTCTTTAAAATATATGTTTTCCGTGAGCTTTATCGAAGTAAAAAGAAAATTGCAATAACTACAGAATTAACAGGTCTCATCTTTCAATTAATCCAATATAAGTTGTGCGGTTAACTTCTAACTTACAGCCTTACAGCACTAAAACAGTTGCACGTCAGCGATGACGCTATTAAAGCAGAAATACCACTACATAAATTAAATAATAAAATAATCAAATTGAATATATTCTATAAATTTCAAATTTAAAGCTGGATTCAGTTGGGAGTATATGCGACGTTGTCGAATTTCAATTTTTTCTTGTTGATATTTATTAACACGTTTGGAGGTTATCCTATTGGTATCTAAACGTTTACTTTCATTTTTTACCTTACTATCGAAAACAGTTCTTTTAAAAACTACCACAGTGTTATAGTTGTGAGAGTCGCACCTGTAAAATGTCACATCATTTAAATAGTTGTTATCAACAGTTTGTAGCATCTATGATACACTATTTTGAACAAGAACTAGACAATAATGTCTATTGTTACACTTTGCGGCTATTAGAAAGGTATGTTAATTGCTAATAATTGGATATGTTTAGTTTAAGTCATATATATTATAGAAACTAAAAAATTTTTTTCAGCGTGTTGCAGCAGCCTTAAGATTGAGTACATCCACTGTTAGTACTATTTCACAAAAAGTGAAAAATAATGAAGTTTTAAAATGCCCTAGAAACCGTAGTTTTACTAAAAGGGTTACCAATACTGTAACTTTGGATACAAGTTAACTATTCGTGACACAAATTTTATCATGTATAAACACAAGTAAGTATTCATAACCTAAGAATAACAGAAAAGACTGTCCTTAAACCCATATGTAGTTTATACGTAGGCAATCACGGTTTAATTTTAATTTTCAGGACAGCATTTAACTTTGAATTCCTTACATGAGCAATTAACAGAGAATCAACTGTTTTATGGATGCCCTATGTCATTTTGCAACGTATTGAAAAAAATAGGTTTTAAATGGAAAAAAATGATCCAAAACGAGGGCTTATGGAACTTCCCAATGTTGCCCTAAAACGTATAGATTTTTTGAAAGATTATATGAAGGAAAGAAAAAAGCCTTCTCCAAATTTGTCTTCTTAGATGAAACCTTGTTTTTTCAAAATGGTACCGTAAGTCATTCATGACAAGATAATAATCAGAGGGATGTAAAAACCTCCAAAGTTGATAGTGAAAGGTAAATGACATAAATATGTAAAAAATATGAAAAGTCTTGATTGAAAAATTTTATTTTAGATACATCATACTTCATGGTGGCAGTGAAGATGGATTTATTGAGGGTGCATCTTTTCGTCAAAAAATCATCTTTCTGAATCAGGAAATTTCTTGAAATTGCTTGAAAACCAGTTATTAATAAACTTAAGTGAGCCATTACTACCATGGTTCTTGCCCTCAAGAATTGAATTACAGATTGTATCTCACAGTCGGCGGGCGACTCAATTTTCTTAAACACTTTAAACTTCTACAGCTCAGCACACAGACAGACGATACGGCTACAAATGGAACCTAAACGCGCGCAAAGCATGCTGGGAGCAGACGCTCAAGCGCACGTTCTATATAGTTCAATACATTCTATTTACATTATACTTCAATAAAATATTATTACAGTTTTTTTGAGTGATATTGTATTTATTTCCTACTCTTTTAGTTGTGTCAGAAATACCGAGAATATAACATCAGAACGACATTTAAAACAAAAAATACTCTTAGATCTCTATTAACAAAAACTAAACCAAACAACACACAACAAACTAACAAAAATGTGGTTTAAAAAATTCACTGCGAATGTAGCGAATTCTATATAGGTGAGACATCTAGACCGTTAGATGTTAGAATAAGAATAAAAGAGCATAAAAACCTTCTTAGAAAGGGCGATTTAAATAAATCTAAAATTTGTCAACACGCATGGGAATCAGGTCATAAAATCAATTGGAATAATTCCAAAATGGTATTAAAAGAATCGGTAACAAAATACAGAAGATTAAAAGAAACCGCTATAATTAATTTAAATAAAAATAAAAATGTTGCTATGCCTTGGGTAGATTTAAATTCAATATGGTTCCCGATTCTAAAGAATACAATTAAAAACATTTAAGAATTTCAATAAACAATTACAATCACACGGTAAACCTTACATATATATATTTTTTTGGTAGTATGTCACTGTCATTAAAAATTAATTATTAACTAATTGTCCATGTAAGTACAATTGACATACATAAAAAATTTATTTACTTTCTATCTTTCCATAATTTATAGAAATTAACATACTTT
The DNA here is from genome assembly GCA_031761425.1 of Cosmopolites sordidus. Lineage (NCBI taxonomy): Eukaryota > Metazoa > Arthropoda > Insecta > Coleoptera > Curculionidae > Cosmopolites > Cosmopolites sordidus. Next base: position 88,472 of record JARFXV010001781.1, on the reverse strand, counting down.
AGTTTTAGATTCTTTTTAAAACGGGAGGAGAATACTTCCCGAAACGTTAACGTTAAAAGTTTGTATATTTTTTAGAATATTTTTATATTTTTAAAATTTTGTTCGCTAGGTAAATTTATTACAAAAAAGAATCACTGAGAAATTTGTCTCCGTTTGGTTTTTTGTTTTACCCAGTGATTCTTTATTTACATAAGAACAGATATTTTTTGAGTTTTAGATCGGGGCGAAAAACCTAAATAAAGAAAAAAATATCTAACAAGCATACTTGATAAATATCATAGAAGTTTAGTCATACTTGCTCCATCTCTGTGTAAGGCTGAGAACTTTTCGAATTAGTTTCATTTTGTTCAGAGTGTAGCAACTTTTTTGCAAATTTTCCCCTTATGTATCATTAAATAATACATTTTCAATAACACACATAAATTGTAGACAGATATTTTTGATATTTTTTGAGTTTTAGATCGGGGCGAAAAACCTAAATAAAGAAAAAAATATCTAACAAGCATACTTGATAAATATCATAGACGTTTAGTCATACTTGCTCCATCTCTGTGTAAGGCTGAGAACTTTTCGAATTAGTTTCATATTGTTCAGAGTGTAGCAACTTTTTTGCAAATTTTCCCCTTATGTATCATTAAATAATACATTTTCAATAACACACATAAATTGTAGACAGATATTTTTGATATTTTTTGAGTTTTAGATCGGGGCGAAAAACCTAAATAAAGAAAAAAATATCTAACAAGCATACTTGATAAATATCATAGACGTTTAGTCATAGTTGCTCCATCTCTGTGTAAGGCTGAGAACTTTTCGAATTATTTTCATATTGTTCAGAGTGTAGCAACTTTTTTGCAAATTTTCCCCTTATGTATCATTAAATAATACATTTTCAATAACACACATAAATTGTCATAAATGTTTAACGGTTTTTTTAAAAGTAGCTTATCAAAATTACCTGAATATTTTTAAAATTCTAATAACGATTAAAAAAAAAACAAGTGGCGAAAAATTATTTTTCCTCTTGGATAAATCTTTTGCAGAAATTTCGAAACCGAGCCGAGGCGAGACAAAACGAAATTGGGGACGGGCATTATCATTTTCGGTATTTCCCACCTGTTAGTTCATAATTGCGGTTTAATTTATTCAAATGGTGATACCTGATTTATTCCATACCCGACCCGTGGAAAAAATAACCATCCAATATTAATATTCCGGTGGATAATCCGTCATAATTCTACGCCGAAATTGTTAAGGCGTTTTCATTCTTCCATTACAAATTAATCTCACCTTTTTTATTCAGTGTTTGCTCGCAGGTGGGGAAACCAACAATTGATTAAAAAAGCGATTAATATGAAAGTAGTCTACATGAAATATCAATTAACTTTTCAAATTTGTTCGTTTTTTTTTGTTTTCAATTTGTTTTTTTTTTGTTAAACTCAATTTACCATTCTTCTCGATGCGCGTTTTGCTAACAATGTTAGCATCACCAGGAGATCATTTCCTGGTGCTAACATTCTAAGATCATATCGTGATGAATGAATTGAATGAAAGAAATGATCTTTAAAATTCAATTTGTCCTCTGATGACGCTAACATGGTTAGCGAAGCGTACGACGAGAAGTTTAAAAAAGTGATTTGGTGTTTAGTGGTAAATCTCTTTGAATTTAGTGTTTCACGTCGACGGTTCCAATGGAAGAATTATTCATTCTTTTGTTGGTTTTCGTTTCTCCATTATTCTCCTAATGTTATTGTTCGAGTATTCTTCTTCTACCAGTTTAATGATTACTACTGCGACTACGACTATTTTTTTCTGTTTGAAATTATTCTGGTAATTAGTAATTCACGGTTAGTGTATACTGAAGAATTTTTCCGGTTTTACAACCGTTGGTGTATTTCTTATTAAGTACATGAGTTTTCACGACGTTTCGATGATTTTCCCCCTCGTCATTTTCATATTATAGATATATACTAGACTGGGTCAAAAAAATCGGCAATTTTTTTTAAAGGGATACCGAAAATATTATTTGTGATGATAAAAACAATTATTGTGAAAGTTAGAGCCGTTAATACGAAGTGTATCATCGCCCTTTTCGGTTTTTTAATAGCAATCGCATTTTTCGTCTAAAACTCCTAAACTATCACTTTGAAAAATTTAGGCAATACATATTATTAAAAGGAATTCAATTCTCTATAAAAATATTTAATTATAAATATACGTCAAACAAGCCGTTTCCATGTAATCATGCCTTGAACATTGATCTGTTTTTACAATTTTATTTTTCAAATTTGAAAATTTGTAACTAATGAACGAATCATTATTTAAAAAAATACAATACATATTCTTAAAGGAAATTGAATGCGCTACAAAACGTATCTTAAGATTGTTCATTAAATTCATTCTTTCCTTTAATTTATCGCTTTTTTTGGGTTAGACCTATTTTTTTACTTAAATTTGATTTGGCTCAAAGTATATTTATTTATTAATATATTATATTTAACTAACTCTTAGAGTAAAAAATATGCCACTTTTTATTTATAAAGCATTTATCTTTGATATTGCTTTCAGTTTGAGCCTGTTCGAAAGGCTTCCGCGGTCGGCAATATTAGAATTACTAGGTTCTCGGGTAGAACTGCATCTTAGATTTATAAAATCTCGACGTTTCGGCTTCCACTTTGAAGCCATTTTCAAGTGAATCTAGTTAATTTACTCCGAGGCCTCAATCTGCCTACTCCCCAGAGTTCACAACCAGAAAAGGAGTTTTTTTTTGTACATCAAACCTTTTTAGCTTGTAAACAAAACACCATTATATTTATATATATATATATATATATATATATATATATATATATATATATATATATATATATATATATATATATATATATATATATATATATATATATAATGTAGAGTACTTAACCGATGTTAGTACGACGAATGCATTGTTTTGAATGAGCTCTGAGGCGTTAGGTTACGCTATTGCGCATCCAAACCTTAGATGCTGAGATGTAAATATTAGCAAGTAAAAACCGGGCTATTCATTATAATATAATCTTATCTATTATGGGGGTATTTTGGAAATGCAGCTGGTCATTCGTGGTTATTATATGACCATTTCTTAAGGATATTTTTATTTCCAATATTTCATGTAGATCTAATTTTTTTATTGTTTCTTTTCTGAATATAATAATTTAACACTGTTTATATCTATAAAATCATTGTTTTTAATACAAGGTGTAGATATTTAATATAAGGTAGTAGAGTCCTTATATAATATCGCTACAAAAATTCTAGAAACAGACATTATCAAGGTAATCAGTTTACTGATAAAAACGGAGAAAGAAAGTTAAAAATAAACACGGAAAGAAAGGCCGAGTACAAGTGATAGTGGAAGTGTATTTGTGTGTATAGTGCAAGTATAATTATTGGCACCTATGCCAAAGTTTTCGCCGAAAGCACCGATGAGGCGCGAGTAAGGAGACAACCGGAGGAGTCTATCCGAGACAAAAGCCGCTCTACAGCCCGAAAAGAGTAGCAGGTTGAAGAAAATCAGCTATTCGAAGAGGCTGAAGATCTTATATATACACCTGGGATCGCTGATTCATCGGTAAGTCTCTAAAACTAATCGTTTTATCGTACTGAAACTTTAAATGCGATTATCTCGAAACTCTGTTTTCAAAAACTGCCCGCTCTGTAATACAAAAAGTTGTTGATCGATTTGGCTGAAATTTTGGGAGGTTTTTCTCTATATCATTATCGGAAGAATGTACCTGATGTTGTAAAGATTTCGTGTAAATAAAGTACTTTTTGGGATAAAAATATTGAAAACATAATACAAACTTTTAATATTTTTTATTTTAAAGCTTACTTAATTTTTAATTTAATACTTTTTTATAGTTATATAGGTATATCCTTCCCGTGCATATATCAGAAACACAAGTAATTGTTTTTTTGTGTTTTAGATGATTAGAAAAAGGGTGACGAGAACTTTTGAACCTCCCGCCAGAGATTCCCTAAAAAAAAACTGAGACCCTATTTTATAAAAAGAAATGATTAATAATAATAATTTTATACTCTTCAAAGATCAATTAAAATGACGTTAAAACTTTAAAATGGTACAATTATTTTATCACCTTTAAAAACACTTCTGGAAAATGACTCATTTTGAGGCGTCTAAAGGGATTTTCCCCCGTAATGCTCAGGATGCATCAATCTTACAGAATATCACATGACGATCTTGCTTTATCAGTTAGCGCACAGTATCGATGTTTTCTGGAACAACAACTAATTTTAAATGACTTCGTGTCATCCGTTCGATTCGTCCGTGAGCGAATGACAGTCACGATTGAATTCGCTTAATCAATTATATACAATGGTGCGTCAATAGATACGTCAATAGATGGTGCGTCAGCGCCAAAGGTCGAAGTTAGTAAATCGTCACCCGAAAATTCTCAGGAGTTAATACCATTTTTTGACTGAGATGAAATTTTCAAGTCACCAAACTCCGTATGACAAAGGGTTCTGATTACGTATACATAGTCAACAATGTCAAACTTTACGATTTATATGTCCACATGGCGCCTAGTAATATCATTATTGCCAATTCCGAAAAAACAAATAACAACCCTCGTTATAATTTATTATAATGCACCGATAATTTATAACAAAAAAATTTTGATAAATCCTACTTCAAAAATCTGAGGTAATTTTCGATGTTTAAGTCAAAGTTTACATAAGATACAACATGTTTAGTTAGTCGAATCACAAAGTGACAAAATAACCAGTGTAAAGATTGGTTAAAGAAGAAGTCCTTTCAGTTTAAGATATTCGTTGGGTTTCTGAATAAACAAAATTCTTCTAAAAGACTCGAACGTCTTTAAGTTTTAAGATATTTTGTTACTATTAAACTTTACAACTCCATGATACATTTTAAAATTACTATAATGTTTTTTGGCCCAGATTCATCATTGTAGTCAACAAAACCGTTAATCGTAGTTAAACCGAAGAACTCCACATTATAAAAATTAACTTTTTTTTAAGAACTTTCCTGAAACTTTTTAATTAGATAAATTACTGATTACAACTTATCAAAAATTTCAATTTTCTCCAGAGTTAAAAAACTGGATAATGTAAAAGAACTCCCAGAATTTTATTATTAAAGTATGCCGTAAATTTTTTCAAGAGCGCTACTAAAATGATACAAAATTGATAAAATAATACAAAATCGTTGTATGATAGCATATACGTATATTAGGTATATGAATTAAAATTAGAGGCTTTTAAATTTCGTACTTTATAAATCAATAAAAGAAACACTATATATAAGGAAAAATATGTGAATTTGATTTTCAAATGGCTGTACAGCCAGTATTAAATTCAAAAGCCCATATTTACCCACGAAAATAAAGGAAAAGAATCCTTTAAAAGGTAATCTAATCCATTTTGAACGTCAACTGGGGTTAAATCCGCTATAAGAGGTCAAACTTCAAGTTTATCCAACTTTTCAGAAAATGTCACAACTTATTTGCACTAGGGGAGAGCGGGGCAAATACGAACACCGGGTAATCCCGAACGTAACAGTTCTAATATGTTAGCAAGAGATGACAGTATTTTGTTTACCGCCATCTTAAAGATCACGGCACCTGTAGTGCCAGAGAACAATACGGGAGAAACGGACGCAAGCACGAGTTAAGGTACGAATATGTCAATTTTTTGTGGGTTTGCCATGTAATCACTATAAATTAAAATCAATTGCCACATGTATGACGGGTGGGTCTTACAATCAAGCTATTAAAAAAAGAAGTGTGACATTATGCGAAGAGATTGTATTATATTTTCTTGGTTTCACGAAAAAGAATATTGTGTTATCGGTGGTGTGTTGAAAAGATTATTTTGGCGTCTTTGGAAAAATACCACCAATAAGGCGTCGAAATATATAGATGATCACAAAATGATGAACAAAGCAGACAAATGACCAACCATCTTCAGAACAACTCTACAATATACCTTATTTTTAGAAAAAATAAAAATTTATATCCAAAAATCTACCAATATCCAATTAAATAATTAATTTCCTAAACATAAACAAGTTATCGACGACCAATGAATCACTGGATTGAATATACAACTATGATAATAAGCAAACTGCTATAATACCATTTATTGTAAAACTACAATGCGTAAAGTTCATTCGAATATATATATATATATATATATATATATATATATATATATATATATATATATATATATATATATATATATATATATATATATTTTTTTAATGGTATTGATCTTATGGAGATGTAATTCCAACAGGACGGCTCCACATGTTACGCAGACCACGCAACAATCGATTTATTGAGGAACCAATCTAATGCCTTTAGCATATTTTCTTTGAGGTTAGTTAAATATTTGTTCTATGCCGATAAATTATATCCCGATTTATTTCAATTTAAAGTTCAGACACTCTAAAAAAATCAACCTATAGAAATATTTTGTATTTGTACCCATTTTATCTCCGAAAATATTCATTTCCGATGAAGCTGAAGTGCTAGTCAAACAGTAATAATAAAGTGAAGTTTTTGACAAAAAGTCTTCCTATCTAAAACAAAAAACGACTGGTTTTTAAAACCCACTATAATTCTGAAAGATCATAAAACATAAAAGTTTAAGGGAAGGATATAAATAATTTGCTATATATATGCAATTAATGTATTCACACGTTTTTGTATTTAAAACATTTATTTCAGACATCATATCCGTTATGGCACTATCATAAATCAAGTCATATAAAATTACGTATCCAGATACTCGCATAATATATAGATTGAATTTCGAAAAGGGGAAATTATTTATGTTTGTTTTATGTTAAATATATCAGAATGAAGTTATTCAAACTCCAAAATATTAACGTCATACACATAAAAGGATTTATTGCAATTTTATAATTTTTATTCATACGGGAAACGTTTGAAATTCGTTATAGAGTTCACCGATTTCCGTGCTAGTTTATTTCTCAAAAGTATCCACTTAGCAAATATATCAAAATAATACATTTGGTTGTGCTACGTACTCTACTTCAATTCTTAACAGTTCAGTTTTAAGCATGTCGATTGAAAATACCATTATTATTATTATTATTAATCGCGTATAGGCCCTGGTGGACCACGCGAAGTACAATAAGAGGCGTTTGTTGTTAGCCTTCCTTTGTGCCCATAGTGTTCCCTAGCCCAAGTTGTTCTAGTCTTCCTACATTTTTCTCTCTGGCCAACCTTCCAAATGTTAACGTTGTGTCTGAAACAGCCTCTATCCTGAATTTCACTTTGTGTAATATTTACTGATCTTAGGTCCTCTTTAATTGCAGCAATCCATTTAATTATTTCTACTTTAGCTCTACTCCTATTTTCATAAAATTCGATTATTTGTCTAGTTAGCCTATTCGGATTCATCCATCTTATGTGTCCGTAAAACTTAAATATTCTTTTTCTCATATCGCTATATATATCTGTGTATTGTTTGATTTCTTGGTTTTCTCGAAGTCGGTATGTTGTGCTATTTATTTGTTGGGGCCTAGGATTTTTTTTATGATTTTTCTTTCCTTCTTTTCAATGTCCTCGATGTCCCTCTTTCTATTCAAAATGAGCGTTCCTGCCCCATATAGACATTCTGGCTAAATAACTGTGTTGTAATGTCTCAGTTTTGTGTTTTTAGATAAGCTTTTTTTGTTGTAAATAGTTTGTGTAAGTCTCAATGCTGTTTCCATTTTTTGACATCTACCCTTATTGGCCGCTTTTTCCAACCCACTTTCTATGATTATTTCACCCAAATATTTGAATTGAGAGACTCGTCTGATGTTACCATATTTTGTTTTTAGAAATGGTGTTCTTAGTTTGTTGCAGGTCATGTATTGTGTATTTTCAAAGGAAATTTGGAGTCCTACCTTTTCTGCTGTTTCTTTTAGGATTTCAATCTGTTTCTGTGCCGTTAATACATCTTGAGCTAAAATTGCTAGATCATCAGCAAATGCCAGACAATCAATTTTGATGTTGGTTCTCCCCAGTTTAATGGGCTGGTCAATATTCAGGGCCGACTTTTTTCAGGGCCTCTCCTGTATTACTTTTTCTAGAACACAGTTAAATAAGAGTGGCGAGAGTCCATCCCCTTGTCTCACTCCAGTTTTAATTTCGATGGGCTCTGAGATGTCACCCTTGAATTTAACTTTTGACCTTCTGTTAGTTAACGTTGCTTTAATAATTGCCAGCGTTTTCAGATCTAGTCCTTGTTCTTTCAAGATTCGGAATAAAGATTCGCGGTCAATAGAATCATATGCTTTTTTGAAATCCACAAAGGTACAGACGAGATTTTTATTGTACAGTTTTTGATGTCTTTGAATCAACTTTAGATTCAGGATCTATTCAGGGCAGGATCTGCCCGGTCGAAAACCTGCTTGATATTCACCAATGTTAGGTTCTAACTGTCCTTGTGCTCTGTCTAGTAGACATTGAGATAGAATCTTATAACAAACTGGGAGAAAAGATATTCCTCTATAGTTGTTTACATCCATTCTATCTCCTTTCTTATGTAGTGGACGGATTAGAGCATCTTTCCAGTCTTCCGGAATCCGTTCGGTTCGCCAAACTTCTTGTAGAATTTTGGTTATTTCCTTGATTGTACCTGAACAGCGGATTTCAAAAGTTCAGCAGTGATTCCATCTTCACCAGTAGCTTTGTTAATTTTAATCCGCTTGATTTGCCTAATTATTTTATCTTCATTCGGTGGTAATGAATCTGGGTTTGTTTGTTTAGGGTTTAGTGTTGATAGCCTGTTAATTTAGTTTTAAATGTTTTATAAAAGTTTCGGGTGTTATTTATTTGGAAATCTTTTTCTATTTCATTAAGTTGATTGTTTTCATATTTTCTTTTAGTTTGTCTAATTAGCTTCGATGTTTCTTTTCTTACTTCCAAAAAGATGTTATAGTTTATTGCTGTTTTTTGACTTTTCCAATCTTTGAATGCTTTACTTCGACTTAATACTGCTTGCTCGCAAACTTCATCCCACCACGGATGTTTTCAACGTTTTTGTAAAGGGACCAACTTTAAGGCTGTTTTAATAATTTTTTGTTTCAATTCTTGCCAGTTCTGTGCTGGTTGTTTATCAAGCTCTTCAGTTAGGGCTGATTTTATTTTCGTTGGGTCAAACTTTGGTATTAGCAGCCTCTTTTGAATAAGTTTTCGAGGTTTTAAGCTAAGTTTGATTCTAGTCAAGTAGTGATCCGTATCTATGTTAGCTCCTTTCCTGACTTGAACATTCAAAATCTCTTTATATTTGGGGTACGAAATGGCAACATGGTCAATTTGAAATTCACCCATGTACGTATTTGGGCACCTTGGTCTTTTGTTTTGTTATTTTCTTCTTAAAATGAGTTGACATTATTTTTAGATTAAACTGCGAACATAGTTCAACCAATCTTCTACCATCATGGTTAGTCCATTTATGAGCGGGAAAACTGCCGACTGTTTTCCTGTACTATTTTCTTTCCCTAGTTGTGCGTTGAAATCACCCAATAGGATTTTGACATGGTTAGAGGGAATTTTTAGAGATAGTCTTTTCCAGAATTTCCCAGGACTTATTTACATTTTCAGGATTAGATTTATTTTCTTCGTTAACTGCTATGCTTCGAAAATGCTATATTATTATTAGTTAACCAATTTTGAATGGTGACTTTAGTCCATGAGGTGTTTGGTATCTTGTTTAATAACATGCTATGATACGGAGGATTAAAGATTTATAATAATTGGTTTTCAAACCATTTCAAGAAATTTTCCTGGTTCATTTCATTATGGTAATCAGTAAGCTCATTTTTTGACAAAAATATGGTCTCTGCACCCTCAGTAAATCCATCTTCACTGCCAGCATGAAGTGTGACGTAGCTAAAATAAAAATTTTCGATCAAAAATTTTCATATTTTTTGCATATTTATGTAACTTACCTTTTACCATCAACTTTGGTGGTTTTCACACTCCTCTTATTATTATCTTGCCATGACTGACTTGCAGTACCATTTTGAAAAATCCAAGTTTCATCTAAGAAGACAAATTTGTACAAGGCTTTTTTTCATTCCTACATATAATCTCTCAAAAAATCTATACGTTTTAGGATAACATTGGGAAGTTCCATAAGCCCTCGCCTTGGATCATTTTTTTTTCCATTTAAAACCTACTTCTTTCAATACGTTGCACAATGACTCACGGTATCCGTAGTTGTTTCTCTTTTAATTGCCCACGTAAGGAATTCAAAGTTACATGTCCTGAAAATAAAAATTAAACTGTGAGTTAATATAGCGTAAACTATATATGGGTTTAAGAAGAGTCTTTTCTGCAATTCTTAAGTTACGAATACTTACTGTGTTCGATCATGATTTCAATGGTGTCACGAATAAAACTTTTATTCAAAGCTGCAGTATTGATAACCCTTTTAGTAAAACTACGCTTTCTAGACGATTTTAAAACATTGTTTTCCACTTTTTGTGAAATAGTACTAACAGTGGCCATACTAAACCTTAAGGCTGCTGCAACACACACAAAAATTATTCTAGTTTCTATAATATATATGACTAAACATATCCAATTATTAGCAATTAACTTAATATTCTTCTCTAACAGCCTGTAGTTCTTGTTCAAAATAGTGTATCAGAGATGTTACTAACTCTTGACAAACGATTATGTAAATGATTTGGCATTTTACAGCCGCTACTCTGACAATTATAATATAAAAGAACTGTTTTGGACCGTAAAATAAAAAATGAAAGTAAAAGTTTAATGAAAGTAAAGTCAGATTCAAATGGGATAACCTCCAAACGTGTCAATAAATATCAAGGAAAATTTGAAACTGCCAACCGAATTCAACTCTAAATTTGAAATTTATTGAATACATTCCAATTGATTATTTCATTTATGTAGTGGTGTTTCTACTCTTCTTAAATAGCGTCATCGATGACCTGCAACTGTTTTAGTTTTGTACAGGTTATAGGACAGTCGTGATGCTTTGGAACACGACCCAAAGTCAAGACGGCCAAAAAACAAAAATCGCTATGAGTTGGTGGAAAAAGTGCGTGAAATGATCGCCCACGATGCGAATTTGACTGAGCGGAGAAATTAAATACTAACAAAGACATGATTCACAAAATTTTAACTTCAACATCCACCATATTCGTCTGATTTACCTCCGTGTGACTATTTTCTGTTCCCGAAACTCCCGATTGGCCATGAGAGCAACGTTTTGTGACAGTGTTACACAAGTTCAACAAACCGTGACAAGGGTCATTGAGACGATTCCGGAAAATAACATAAAAAATCTGTGCTAGCTTTGGTTAAACATAAAAAAGAAATAATTTTGGCAAAATAACTAATTGTTTTTTTTTTATATAAAAAGTTTCGTTATTTTTAATACGATTTTGCTCGATTATTCCAGGAAGGTAAAAGTTCTTGCCATAATGCCCAAATATAAAAATAATTCGTTTTATATTCCCATATAATTAACCTGCTATAAAAGCATGTTTTTGGTTTTTTAATCTATTATTTATTTTTCGTCACTACCTACCCGTGGCGGGACTGGATAATTTGGGCGCCTACGATCCTGTTCAGGATAATGGGACGAACTTATTCAATTATTTTATTGTCATCGGTCCTTGATAACTGTGCAAAGTTTCAATTTAATCTGACGTTTTGAACTGGGTGAAAAGGACATTCAAATATTCCGTTACATAGACAGATACAGGTGAAGCGTTGGGTGCTTTGTACCATATTCGACTTACTTCGACTTACTCAGCCAGGTTTTTTAGTTAGCCCGGAGGCTCTTACTACTTTCTAATGACGTTCAAACCCTAAGATGGGCGCTTTTTACGTTTTGAGGTCTCTAGCTGACCTTTCCTGTACCATATTTTCATACTAACTCTACTTATAGAAACGGTACTGACATCGCGCACCCCACGCTTTTTTCACACTGACACATTAATTTTCTCGTTTATGACTTAATTCTTATACTAAAATTTATTTTTTACTTTTTAGTTCAGTTTACCATTTAAGCGTGTTTTTTAGTTTTTTTTAAACTATAATTTATTTCGAAATGCTGTGTACAGTTCAAAATAAAATTAAGATTTTGTTCCATGCTTCCAGGAAGGTAAAAGTTCTTTCTATAATGTCCAAATATAAAAATAATTCGTTTTATATTCCCGTATAAGTTCTGATTAGTTTTGTATATAATGGTCTCAAAATTTATTGTTATTAGTATAAGTTTTATCATCGTTAACTTTCAGATAAAGTTTGCTTTATAGATACTTAAATTTATCTCTTCGAGGATCCGTCTAACCTTTTATGATATATATATATATATATATATATATATATATATATATATATATATATATATATATATATATATATATATATATATATATATATAACATTAATATCTGCTTCAGTATAGAGATAATGAACTAAGACCGCTCAAAAAAGTAGCGGAATTAATTGTTTTCTTATAACTTCTTTCATTTCAAGAATAGCCCGAATATTTCGTTTAAGGTCAAGAATTGTTCGGGTTTTGTTTCTGTAAACCGGAGATTTTACATAGCCCCACAAAAAATTTATGCAATATGATCTTCTTTGCCAGTTGGCATTATCGTTTAGCGAAGTATCTAGGGAATCTAGGGAAGGTTTCTTACAATAAATCGATTGTCTGGTGAAATGTATGCCATCTTATTGAAAGAAAACATGGCTCATTTTATAACAAGCTAATGACCATTGATAAAGCAGCAAGAGGAGAGTATTACCACTCACCTATCTAACCTTCGAGGAATGCTAAATAAAAATTAAATAAATATTATATTTAATCCAAAATAACAATAGAACGCCCAATGTTGAAAGACCCAATATAGTAACTCAATTCCTCACCAAATATAAGATAACAATCCTTGATCCGACCTTTTTTTTTATTCCAGTATTCCTCTTTCGTCTAAAACAAACCCCCATCCAATGTTTTGTCACTCGATGACACAAAATACAGCTTCGTCCTTTTTTTAAAGATGGCATAAACCTTCGGATCCTGGCGTTTGCGAAAAATTTGATTATGTTTTGATGTGATCCGCGTCGACCATGAATATCTTAAGAAACAAATGAATAAGAAATGAGTACGTTCGCGAATGGAGGTCGCCGATTTTTTTCCCATGCTTTTTTGCTTCCTCCTATTAATATGTGATTTGTTTTTTTTGTCGTCGTTCTATCGACGGCGTCCTGCTGCTCGGGGAGTTATATATAATTACTTGATTTGCATGTTTGCGAGAAAATTGTTGCTCCAATGAAATTGGCTGTGGGGACATCACTGGAAAATTGAGGTATTTTATAAAGAATAATTAACGAAGTTATAAACAAATTGTAATGTGTTGAAAATGATTGTTACGAGATTTTGGAACAAGATGATTAAAGTGCTTGGTCTAAATAATACTAAATGGGGGATCATCCCAAACGAACTAATTTTAATACTGATTTCTTTGTTATTATTTAGCATCGATTTAAGATTATGCTTATTAACAAAGATAATATTCATATTTTCTTTCTTTAAATGATTTGTGATTCTGGAACTTAATTTATGAATATATTTTATTGCATGATAATTTTTAGAATCTTTTTCGGGTGTTGCGGCATAAAAATGTTTTATGTCGTTTTCCTTAATCTTGTTTTATTTATAATGCTAGGCAGATATCCATTATTCTTTGCGATATTTTTAATTATATTAAATTCTTTTTCATAGCTGCCTTTTTTAAGTGGAATCGTGGGTCATACTATGAAAGGTAGACATTTTTACGTTCCATAACTGTTAAAAATTCAGATAATTTTTTAGTTTTCATTTGATACATATTGAGTACATCATTGAGTGTTACCTTTTTTTATAATCCTTTTCAGACATTTTTATACTAATAAATGTAAATGTTACTTCCATTGTGATTTGGATTTCATGTTATTAAACCAGTTCATCTTTTTTCAAGATTTCCCAAAGATTCCAAATAGAAGAACACAACATTCTTTCATATCATTTACTCTTGAAAGTTAGTTCTTTTAGTTGCTGTGAAAAATGAGTTTAGTCTTGAGTTTATATCTAACACTTTAGTTTATTTAGTGATTATTTACACTACAAGAATTAATTATATTTGCAAAAGCGGTGTAGTAGATGAAAAAATTTATAGAACATATACAAAGTAAATTATGTTTAAAAGATATTAAACACTGGACAACTAAATACAGAAAGGATATATGAATTTTAATAATAAATAATGTAGTGAATATTACCGCTTTTTATTTAATTTTCAAATATATATATATATATATATATATATATATATATATATATATATATATATATATATATATATATATATATATATATATATATATATATATATGCTAGACTATTAGTCCGGGAGTACATCCGATCGTTTGTGTCCCGTTTGTTGGAAGACTGAAAAAAAGACTTTCAGTCTTCAAACAACCATTGAGAATGCCAAGTGTGACCTTGGCGAAACGTCTGCACGTTCCCAACAAATGGGACACAAACAATCGGATGTACTCCCGGACAATAGTCTAGCGTATTCTTCCATCCGCGAAACACTACGAACTAACATATATATATATATATATATATATATATATATATATATATATATATATATATATATATATATATATATATATATATATATATATATATGTGCGAAAAATTGTGAACTGGGCCCTTGGAGAAAAGTATTAAACAGCCAAGGAAGTTGGCCAGCCGTGCTTTGCCATTCCTTCATCCGCCATCCAAAACGCCAACAAGCATCTCCCAAGACGCTTTTTAATATACATATATATATATATATATATATATATATATATATATACCTAATTTAAATATGAATATTAACTCGATGAAAGAGGTAACTGATTACCTAACCAATTTTTGAAAATGATGAATTTATGTCAGAAGATTCCAATTTCTTAATAACTTTTCGTCGTATTGGCCCCATAAAAGACACATTACTTTTAAAAAAAGACTAATTAATTTAAATGTTTACAGTAACAATAATTATACAATAATTTATATAACCGGACACAGTAGCCGGCTATATGCAGCTACCATTCCGGTCCCACTTACAGGATCATATGCTCCTTCCTGTAGTTTTATATTCAAAGTTCGGTACCTGTCCATATGCAAATATCATCGACATACCTGACCTAAAAATGTATGTGTCTTGTATACTTACTGTCGTTAAATAAATTGTTAGCCATGTAAATTTCTGCCAAAAGGGAGCTTCCCTTCGGTAATCCCTTCATTTGTTGGTTAAATTTTGAATTGAACAGAAAATAATTTTATTCGGTCCATCCATTGATAGCTTCTATGAGAGCATTTTTGTGTACGATTTCAAGATTACATTCATGAATTCTTTCATTGAGGATATTTCTAAGATCTTATACCGGAATGGAGCTTTGCATTGGGAGGTATCCGCATATTTTTTTATTTTGTTCTATTGTATTCTTGATTACTTTCGACGAGCTGAAATCGATAAATAATAGTAGATCACTGATGAATTATTTGAAAAGTTTATATGCAGGATCATTTATTACCTATTTAACATATTATTTATACAGAAGCAATTGAATATTTAAATAGTGTAAACACAAAAATCACAGATAATTCATTACATTTCTTAGATTTAAAAATAATAAGAACACACGAATAAATTATTTTAGAATTCGAAATAATTAGAAACATTAATACCGTTGAATGTCATTTCACATAAAATAAAGTTATTGTTTTATATGAAAAATGATTTTTTTTAAATAAGTGTAAATTCCGGGCACAGTCTGATGAGTGCATCTCACCTCAAGTAAATCCTGAAAGCTTTCAAGCAACTAGTGACTATGTAGAAAAAAAGTGCTTTTAATATGCAAGATTACACTGTTATTGAAATAGGCCTAGGATAATTTGTTTTAGTTGTACGAATTTTTTAATATGAGTATTCATTCCGGGCACACCGCAAACTTCCCCAAAAGAGCGCATCTCACGTCAAATAAATTCAAATTCATCAGGCAAATTCTGAAAGTTTTCGAGCAACTAATGGGTATGCAGAAGAGAGTATTTTTAATGCGCCAGACGATACAGTTATTGAAATTAGCCCAGGATGATTTGTTCCGATTTTACGAATTTTCGAAGATCAGTGTTAATTCCAGACACAGAACAAACTTTCTCAAAAGAACGCATCTCACACCCAGCAAATCTTGAAAGCTTTCGAGCCACTAATGGATTAGTAGAAAAAAGTATTTTTAATGCGCAAGACGATACCGTTATTAAAATTAGTCTAGTATTAATTGTTTTAGTTGTACGAATTTATTAATATGAATAGTCATTCCGGGCACACCGCAAACTTCCCCAAAAGAGCGCATCTCACTTCAAATAAATTCAAATTCATCAGGCAAATTCTGAAAGTTTTCGAGCAACTAATGGGTATGCAGAAGAGAGTATTTTTAATGCGCCAGACGATACAGTTATTGAAATTAGCCCAGGATGATTTGTTCCGATTTTACGAATTTTCGAAGATCAGTGTTAATTCCAGACACAGAACAAACTTTCTCAAAAGAGCGCATCTCACACCCAGCAAATCTTGAAAGCTTTCGAGCCACTAATGGATTAGTAGAAAAAAGTATTTTTAATGCGCAAGACGATACCGTTATTAAAATTAGTCTAGTATTAATTGTTTTAGTTGTACGAATTTATTAATATGAGTAGTCATTCCGGGCACACCGCAAACTTCCCCAAAAGAGCGCATCTCACTTCAAATAAATTCAAATTCATCAGGCAAATTCTGAAAGTTTTCGAGCAACTAATGGGTATGCAGAAGAGAGTATTTTTAATGCGCCAGACGATACAGTTATTGAAATTAGCCCAGGATGATTTGTTCTGATTTTACGAATTTTCAAAGATCAGTGTTAATTCCAGACACAGAACAAACTTTCTCAAAAGAGCGCATCTCACACCCAGCAAATCTTGAAAGCTTTCGAGCCACTAATGGATTAGTAGAAAAAAGTATTTTTAATGCACAAGACGATACCGTTATTAAAATTAGTCTAGTATTAATTGTTTTAGTTGTACCAATTTATTAATATGAGTATTCATTCCGGGCACACCGCAAACTTCCCCAAAAGAGCGCATCTCGCTTCAAATAAATTCAAATTCATCAGGTAAATTCTGAAAGTTTTCGAGCAACTAATGGGTATGTAAAAGAAAGTATTTTTAATGTGCAAGACGATACCGTTATTGAAATTAGTCTAGTATTATTTGTTTTAGTTATACGAATTTGTAAAGATTAGTGTAAATTCCGAGCACATCTCACATCACGCAAATTCTGAAAGCTTTCGAGCAACTAATGTGTCTGTAGAAGAAAGTATTTTTAATGCGCAAGACGATACCGTTATTGAAATTAGCCCAGGATGATTTGTTTTGATTTTACGAATTTTCAAAGAACAATGTTAATTCCATACACAATACAAACTTTCTCAAAAGAGCGCATCTCACATCAGGCAAATTCTGAAAGCTTTCGAGCAACTAATGTGTATGTAGAAGAAAATATTTTTAATATGCAAGACGATACCGTTATTAAAATTAGTCTAGTATTATTTGTTTTAGTTATACGAATTTGTAAAGATTAGTGTAAATTCCGGGCGCATCTCACATCAGGCAAATTCTGAAAGCTCTCGAGCCACTAATGGGTATGTAGAAGAAAATATTTTTAATGCGCAAGACGATACCGTTATTAAAATTAGTCTAGTATTATTTGTTTTAGTTGTACGAATTTTTAAAGATGAGTGTAAATTCCGAGCACAACGCGAACTTTCTCAAAAGTGCACATCTCACTTCAAGCAAATTCTGAAAGCTTTCGAGCAACTAATGTGTATGAAGAAGAAAATATTTTTAATGCGCAAGACGATACCGTTATTAAAATTAGTCTAGTATTATTTGTTTTAGTTATACGAATTTTTAAAGATGACTGTAAATTCCGGGCGCATCTCGTATCAGGCAAATTCTGAAAGCTTTCGAGCAGCTAATGGGTATGTAGAAGGAAGTGTTTTTAATGCGCAAGACAATACCGTTATTGAAATTAGCCCAGGATGATTTATTTTGATCTTACGAATTTTCAAAGATCCGTGTTAATTCCAGACACAGTACAAACTTTCTCAAAACAGCGCATCTCACATCAGGCAAATTCTTAAAGCTTTCGAGCAACTAATGGGTATGTAGAAGAAAGTGTTTTTAATGCGCAAGACGATACCGTTATTGAAATTAGCCCAGGATGATTTATTTTGATATTACGAATTTTCAAAAATCAGTGTTAATTCCAAACACAGTACAAACTTTCTCAAAAGAGCGCATCTCACATCAGGCAAATCCTGAAAGCTTTCGAGCCACTAATGGGTATGTAAAAAAAAGTATTTTTAATGCGCAAGACGATACCGTTATTAAAATTAGTCTAGTATTATTTGTTTTAGTTGTACGAATTTTTAAAGATGACTGTAAATTCCCGGCGCATCTCGCATCAGGCAAATTCTGAAAGCTTTCGAGCAACTAATGGCTATGTAGAAGAAAGTGTTTTTAATGCGCAAGACGATACCGTTATTGAAATTAGCCCAGGATGATTTATTTTAATCTTACGAATTTTCAAAGATCAGTGTTAATTCCAGACACAGTACAAACTTTCTCAAAAGAGCGCATCTCACATCAGGTAAATTCTGAAAGCTTTCGAGCAACTAATGTGTATGTAGAAGAAAATATTTTTAATATGCAAGACGATACCGTTATTAAAATTAGTCTAGTATTATTTGTTTTAGTTATACGAATTTGTAAAAATTAGTGTAAATTCCGGGCGCATCTCACATCAGGCAAATTCTGAAAGCTTTCGAGCATATGTAGAAGAAAATATTTTTAATGCGCAAGACGATACCGTTATTAAAATTAGTCTAGTATTATTTGTTTTAGTTGTACGAATTTTTAAAGATGAGTGTAAATTCCGGGCACAACGCGAACTTTCTCAAAAGTGCACATCTCACTTCAAGCAAATTCTGAAAGCTTTCGAGCAACTAATGTGTATGTAGAAGAAAATATTTTTAATGCGCAAGACGATACCGTTATTAAAATTAGTCTAGTATTATTTGTTTTAGTTATACGAATTTTTAAAGATGACTGTAAATTCCGGGCGCATCTCGTATCAGGCAAATTCTGAAAGTTTTCGAGCAGCTAATGGGTATGTAGAAGGAAGTGTTTTTAATGCGCAAGACAATACCGTTATTGAAATTAGCCCAGGATGATTTATTTTGATCTTACGAATTTTCAAAGATCCGTGTTAATTCCAGGCACAGTACAAACTTTCTCAAAACAGCGCATCTCACATCAGGCAAATTCTTAAAGCTTTCGAGCAACTAATGGGTATGTAGAAGAAAGTGCTTTTAATGCGCAAGACGATACCGTTATTGAAATTAGCCCAGGATGATTTATTTTGATCTTACGAATTTTCAAAGATCAGTGTTAATTCCAGACACAGTACAAACTTTCTCAAAAGAGCGCATCTCACATCAGGCAAATCCTCAAAGCTTTCGAGCCACTAATGGGTATGTAAAAAAAAGTATTTTTAATGCGCAAGACGATACCGTTATTAAAATTAGTCTAGTATTATTTGTTTTAGTTGTACGAATTTTTAAAGATGACTGTAAATTCCCGGCGCATCTCGCATCAGGCAAATTCTGAAATCTTTCGAGCAACTAATGGGTATGTAGAAGAAAGTGTTTTTAATGCGCAAGACCATACCGTTATTGAAATTAGCCCAGGATGATTTATTTTAATCTTACGAATTTTCAAAGATCAGTGTTAATTCCAGACACAGTACAAACCTTCTCAAAAGAGCGCATCTTACATCAGGCAAATTCTGAAAGCTTTCGAGCAACTAATGTATATGTAGAAGAAAGTATTTTTAATATGCAAGACGATACCGTTATTAAAATTAGTCTAGTATTATTTGTTTTAGTTATACGAATTTGTAAAGATTAGTGTAAATTCCGGGCGCATCTCACATCCGGCAAATTCTGAAAGCTTTCGAGCAACTAATGTGTATGTAGAAGAAAATATTTTTAATGCGCAAGACGATACCGTTATTAAAATTAGCCCCGGATGGTTTGTTTTGATTTTACGAATTTTCAAAGATCAGTGTTAATTCCAGACACAGTACAAACTTTCTCAAAAGAGCGCATCTCACATCAGGCAAATCCTGAAAGCTTTCGAACCACTAATGGGTATGTAGAAGAAAATATTTTTAATGCGCAAGACGATACCGTTATTAAAATTAGTCTAGTATTATTTGTTTTAGTTGTACGAATTTTTAAAGATGACTGTAAATTCCGGGCGCATCTCGTATCAGGCAAATTCTGAAAGCTTTCGAGCAGCTAATGGGTATGTAGAAGGAAGTGTTTTTAATGCGCAAGACAATACCGTTATTGAAATTAGCCCAGGATGATTTATTTTGATCTTACGAATTTTCAAAGATCCATGTTAATTCCAGACACAGTACAAACTTTCTCAAAACAGCGCATCTCACATCAGGCAAATCCTGAAAGCTTTCGAGCCACTAATGGGTATGTAAAAAAAATTATTTTTAATGCGCAAGATGATACCGTTATTAAAATTAGTCTAGTATTATTTGTTTTAGTTGTACGAATTTTTAAAGATGGCTGTAAATTCCCGGCGCATCTCGCATCAGGCAAATTCGGAAAGCTTTCGAGCAACTAATGAGTATGTAGAAGGAAGTATTTTTAATGCGCAAGACGATACCGTTATTGAAATTAGCCCCGGATGGTTTGTTTTGATTTTACGAATTTTCAAAAATAAGTGTTAATTCCGGACACAGTACAAACTTTCTCAAAAGAGCGCATCTCACATCAGGCAAATCCTGAAAGCTTTCGAGACACTAATGGGTATGTAGAAGAAAATATTTTTAATGCGCAAGACGATACCGTTATTAAAATTAGTCTAGTATTATTTGTTTTAGTTGTACGAATTTTTAAAGATGAGTGTAAATTTCGAGCACAGTGGGAACTTTCCGAAAAGAGCACATCTCACTTCAAGCCAATACTGAAAACTTTCGAGCCACTAATGGCTATGTAGAAGAAAGAATTTTGTTGCACAAGACGATACCTTTATTGAAATTAGCCTAGTATTGTTAGTTTTAGTTGTACGATTTTTTTAGATGTGTATCAATTCCGGACACAGCGCGACTTTTCTCAAAAAATCGCAGCTCACTTCTAGCAATCTTAAAACTTTGGAATCACTAATTGCTATATAGAAAAAAATAGTTTTAATGTACCCTTATTAAAATTAGCCTATGATTACTTGTTTTACAAGTTTTTTAAAATGAGTGTCAATTCTGGGTACAGTACGACGTCCCTCAAGCTACCACAGACGATGTAGGCGATGGAATTACCCCAGAAGACAACAATACTATTGGAATTAATATGGAATCGTTAATTTTGGCTGTACGAATTTTGGAAAATGTTCCCTGAAAACACAATATCTAGAATATTTTAAACTTGCCAATCATTTCTGATTAATCTTGTAAAAAGCTTTTCATCAGAAACTAATTAATATTTGTATTATAAATTCCACAAACTTTTAGAAATACCTGATTCAGTACCTTTACGTAACTTGTAATAGAGGGAAACATTTTCCGTCTACACATAACTGAATATCAAAATATTTATTCGGTTAATGAGCAGTAAACGAACAGAGTCTTGACTGTTAAACGTCTTAAACTCCCCCGTCCCCCCACTCTATGATTTAAAAGCCTCATAATTCTTCCACATGAAACAGAAAGGGCGGAAAATAAAAATTCCCCCATCACTTTGATCTGCTCGCTTTCCATCATCGGCAATGTTTCGACATTAACGACGATATATTTTTGTAAAAATTTTCTCGACTAGTCGGGAAAACCTACGGAGTCGAGGGGAATGGCGAAACAACAACAAAAACCAGAACAGAGCCGACGTCTTTATTGCGTTTCCTGACGTTTTTCCTGTTTCGGCGGGAGGTTCTAAAGGGGTTGCTTGAAAAATATCTCGCGGTGTTTAGTAAATGATCATGCAGAGAGTAAGGAAAATAACTTTGATAAATTTAACCAACGATTATTCACGTCATTTTAAAGAAATGTTTCTTACCAGGGTCAAAAAACTAAGGGTTTCCGCAAAAAAATTGCCTGTTATGTTTGTGACGTCATTGTAGTAAATATAAACATTGTAGTAATATGTAAACTACATTAATAATCAATTCAGAATGAAAACAATCACTACCCAAAATTATATATATATATATATATATATATATATATATATATATATATATATATATATATATATATATATATATATATATATATGATTAAGTCACAATCTTTATCAAAATATGTCTTGATGTACTGAGCTGTAGTTTATCTAGTTAAGTGTCTATCTCGAGACCACCATATATATATATATATATATATATATATATATATATATATATATATATATATATATATATATATATATATATATATATATATATATATATATATATATTTGTTTTTATAATAGTTTAATTATTTTCATTGAAGGTAATTCTTTCAAAACCACACTGATTCTTCTAACCACCACACTAAACTCTATTAACAACATTAAAAAAAAAATCACTCATACTTCATTATTGCTTTAATTAAAGTTTTTAGTATTTTTAAAACGATGGCGATTTTTCACCTAACATGTTTTACAAACCACCATATTAGACTCTTAATTTTATAATATGTGCAAATATAAATAAATTCAGCAGCTAACTATCTATAATGCATGACCAGCTAGAAATTTTCCAAATAAGAGAATCTAACCCATTTGTGTTTTTTTTTTTGAGTGGAAAATCCATTTATTATACAAATCCATTATTAAACAAAGATCAGTTAATAATAAATATAAACCTTAACTAATAGATAACATTTTAAACAAAAAGTTATATAAAAAAGCTTTAGAGGAAATTTATCCAGTCAATCTAACTAAACCTTCATGTTATACTTTATTAAATTATATAGGAAAACCTTCGAATGAAATAGCAATTTCTAAATAGACACCATTACGTAGTAGCTTTTAAAACAAACAATAGTTTGGGCAAGTATATCAAAAGTAATAAAGATAAAATCCCAAGTCATGAGTCTATATGTTAACTTATTCTGATAATCCAAAAGCTTAGTCGGTCAGACTGGCAGAATGTTCAAAAAACGAATATCAGAATACAAACAATCATATATACATAAAAGAACTGATTCGGCTTATTCGAAACACCTGCTAAGTAATGACCATAAGTTCTATGATAATTTTAGAATGCTACATGTAGAAAATAAAAATTAAAAACTGTCGTTGTTGGAATCGTTCGAAATTAATAAATTAAAAGGTTTAAATATAATGTTAAATGACCAAATAAAAACAAACAATCACCTTTGTTAAATTTGTAATTTAATACCTTTTTCCTTCTGTAAAATAGTGTGGGCTAGGATGGAGCCAGACGCAATAAAAATAAATTACAGGTAGTTTCACGTTGCAAAATTATTATCCAATAATTTAGTTTACAGCTAACCCTTCTACAGTCAACAACTTAACATGTCGAAAAGTAAAACTTGTGTGACCATTGCTTTAGTCATAGTTTTGCAAAAGAAGGAGAAAAAAAAAACGCAGATGGATGACAGAATGGTTCAAAAAAATAAATAAATACACTCATGAAAATTTATTAACTGAACTAAGAATATATGAACCAGCTGATTACCGAAACTTTCTGCGAATGGACGGTACATTATTTGATGAACTCTTGAGAATGGTGATACCTGAAATTCAAAAAAAGGACACTATAATGCGAGATGCTAGGTAGCAAGCCAACGTTTGTCAATAATATTCTTCTTCTTCTTATTTGTCTTGGTTTTTAGGTTAGTCTTCCGACTCTTACCTGTTCCTACTAAAGTCTTCGCATTGCGGTTGTTTGCTTGCTTACGCAAGCCCTTGATCTATGTTCTGGGGGCTTCTAGCTAGCCCGGTGGTGACGATTTACTAGACCTTTCGGTAAACATGATCGTCTTTATTCAGATTGATGAAAGTTTTTTCTTTACTGCATCGAAATCGGACCGCAAGGTCCGATTCCGCGGATGATACGTATGAAAAACGCGTATCTTGATTACTGTCCGTGTGGGCGTGGTCGAGGGCGGGCAAAGTTCTTGACATTGCAGCTGCTTCGTCGATTTAGTTCGATGATTTTCTTTGAGAATTCGCATCTTGATTCGGTTGAATCGCGATTAGAATTCTCTGGAGGTTGAGTACAATTTCCGATAGCGTCGAAAATTGTTGGCTTATTGGAACTGCCTGAAATTCAGTTCCGGTTTGGTTTGAGCGATGTGCATCTCTTCTTACCTCGTGTTGGGGTTTCTTCATTTGATTCTGTTCGTTGATTAATTTCTTGGTTCTCTGTTTTTCCACTTTGACGGGTTGGTGGCAGAGTTCTGTAATCTTCATGATTTTTCTCCCTTCGCTTCACAATAACTTGTACTATAGCGATGGGTTTCTTTTCTTTAGTTAGCCATCTCGTTACTTTGGTTGGTTGGATCCCCATTTTTTGGAGTTCTTCTATGATTACTTCGGTTTTGATTGTTTCTAGTGCGCCTTCCAGCAAGACTCGTAGAAATTTCTAATTGGATTTTGGTGTGTCGTATGCATAGCTCTCTCATGTTTTTAATATTACTTTGTTTGTTTGTAATTGCAGTTTCCAGAAACAGAAGCTGAATAGAAAGATATTGCTAATGAATTTAATGAACATTGAAATTTTTCGAATTGTCTGGGAGTAGTCGATGGAAAGCACGTGTCGATTAAAAAACCACCACATACACGCTCATATTACAACTATAAACACTTTTTCAGTATTGTTTTGATGGCAGTTGTTAATTATAATTATGAATTTATAATGGTAGATGGTGGAATTAATGGGCAAATATCTGAGGAGGTGTTTTCAGATACACTGTATTTGGAAAAGTATTGTCACATAAACCCCTTAAAACCCCAGGACCTGCTCCATTACCAAATAGTAAAAAGAAATTACCTTTCGTCTTTGTTGGAGCTGACGCTTTTACATTGACAGAGAATTTTACGAAACCTTATAGCCAAATAGGATTAACCACGGAAAAACGAGCTTTTAACTATCGACTAAGTCGTACGCGCCGTATCGTGGAAAATGCATTTGGTATTTTAGTTGCAAAGTTTCAACGACCTATTGTATTATCTCCTGAAAAATTTAAAACAATCGTTTTAGCATGTTGCAATTTGCACAATTATTTAAGAAGAAACCAGTCATAAATATACATAAGTAGCAACTATTAGATGTAGAAGATATACTATCTGGTGGATGGAAATATCGTGGATGGAACTTGGAGAACAACTGGACACTCAACATCACTTGAGTCAACTCATTCCAGAAATTCACCTCTAATTGCAAAAAATGTGAGAAATAGTTATTGCAATGACTTTAATAATGAGGGCAACATAATTGGGATTCATGGCAACATAAATTTTCATAAAATAGAGTCATAAATAAATATGTACATTTAAATATGAATAAATAAACTGTAGTTACTTATATTGATTCTAGAAGTATTATTTGTTCCAATATCCACATCTTCAATGAAATTCTCATTCTCCTCTTTGCCATCTTCCCTCTGACTACTTATTAGAAACTTCATTTCGTTAAAATACCACAATGTTGGCTCTATTATGTCACTTGGTCCTGTACCACTTTTTCAGAATTCTTGATACGCTTCAATTCTTTTCTAAAGTTAGTGCACAACGAATTAAATCTTTTAGCTACCTGCGACTTATCAGCATCTGGATACAACTCTTTATATTTACAAAGCAATTGTTCGTATTGTTCATTTTTGTTAACTTTATTGCTTAAATCAATGCTTTTAATATTCCACAAAGCTGGTAAGATATGGTATAATTGAATACACCCCAAAATAAATTTTCTCTCCTCTTCTTTACTTATTTTATCTTTCGTAGCCGTCTCGATCAAAAACCAATATCTTACTGATGTTCACTGCTTGACTAATGGAGACAGAAATGCACCATTATTGTACAATACCACCCACAAACGATTCAATATTTATCAGATAACATCATATTGCACAATAAATATCAAACAATTTTTGACTGACTCAATATATTGTCCAATCCTTCATTATAACCTACAGACAGTCAATATTATTATGCAATATGCATTATTGCGCAATATATTGATCATAATATTGAAAGTTCTGCTGAAGGGGCTGCTTTAGTTTATACTCAACATCTGAAGAAGCCACTGTGTTGGCGAGACATTTCACAAAAATATAATTCAGTGAAAATCGTATAAAACCGTAGTTTTATTTTAAAAGCATATTTGGCAAATAAGAAATGGTTATTCTTTAACGAATAAACTAATAAACATTGTTAAAACATTTTTTTTAATTAAATATTAGCAATAAATCAGCCAAAAAACAAAAATGGCAACGCAATATTAACTCATTGAGATGATACCCACGTGTGGTTGACAAAAGTTATTTTAGTGTGTGTATTTAAATTCAATTAAAAAAATTGTATTTTGTAAGTGAATATATCTATGGAGAAGCAGCAACCAGATTAGAAATGTAACTGGACTTTTTCAAAGCGTCCGAGAAAATAGGTTAAAAACATATCAGGCTTGTCTAGACTCAAATGATAGACATTTTTAACAATTAATTTAATAAAACAATTAATCATGTGTTTCTTAATGCGACGTGAATCGTTTAAAATATCTTATAGTGTGAACAATTAGTCGTAATTGTAACCTTGACATTAAAAGATATTAATGTGTAAGTTTTCCTTTTTTTTTGTAAAAAAAACTAACTAAATTTATGCCGAAAACTATTGAATAAATGACTATAATAATGTTCAATGAACAAGGAACATTTTTTCCGTGCTTCACATAAAAATTTCCAATCTTGTGAGACCGATTTCTGATCTTAAACCGTCTCAGTCGAGCTCGAATCGAAAGTTCGAAAGGCTCGAACTGAACGATAGACCAAAATGCATTAAAATGGGGCTTTACATCCGACTTGGTCTTGATAAGACAGGGCAATGCCTTGAAAAAGATCGGCAGCTGCACGGGAAACATGTGGCACAGAACATAGTGGCACAAAACATACAAAGACATGAGGAAGGTCTATGTCCAAAGTTAGACATCATGAAGGGGCGAAGAAGAAGAAGAATTATAGCTGTAATGGAGACTTTACAAACCCTTGAATTTGATTTTACAAGTTAAGGTTTTTGTTTGGAACCCTTCCAAACCTAATATAGTCGACCAGATGATTGGCAAAAACTTCAGTTTTTTTTCTTTGTTATTTTGGGCACATTGATCAACACAGTCACTTATCACCTACTTTAGGGTCATTGTGGTTCGTTAGGAGAACCTACGTCACCTTATATATTCGTGTGCTTTTAGAAGCAATCGTTACATTTCGATTGATAACAAGTAAAAGATCAATTTTAACCAGATATAAAGAACATATCGTCCACATTAGATATGAGATAAATGAGAAATTTTGTCTTACCCAAATTAAGACTTGTTAAAACTGTCAATAATAACACTGGTCGACATGATCTTTATAACATCGATGAGAGTGTTCTTTTTGCGTTTCATTTAGGTAGTTATTAAAACACCTTTGGCGATAATTGAAACTATTTGTACCTGACTTTGGACTGGAGAATGTGGGAATTACCACAAGACCGTGGAGAGGGCATTTCCACAGTATTCTATGAACCTTTAAGGGTTGTTTTTTTAGTGTTTAATTGTTTTTATTGTTTTTTATAATTTAGTTGTTTCTGTTTCGTCTACAGTACAGTTAAGTGTTTAAGTCGGATTTATATAAAACGGCAAATTTGTTTTAGCCGTCGATTTTGCAAAAATCCAGCGGATAAGTTTTGTTATATATGCGGACGACTTATTTTAAAGTCACAAGCTAGATCTATATCAGAGGAAGTCAAAAAAGCCTATATATTATATTTTAAGTGCCAAGGTAGAGATCAAGATAAAAGTTGGGCTCCTTATGTTTGCTGTGTGAGTAAATTAGTGTAGTGGATGTATTGCAACAAAAATTCTATGCCGTTTGCTGTTCCAAGTTTGCTGTTCCAAGCAACAAAAGAACATTACAGTAAGAAAGATTGGCCTCATGGAAGTTCTTTTGAACCTGAAACTTCAAACATAAAATATGTCCCCCTTGTTAAAAAAGGTTCTTCTTCTGCCTCTCCATATTAAGCTTGGACTAATGAAAAACTTTATCAAAACCATGTACAAAGAAGGATAAGCTTTCAAGTACCTAAAAGATATATTTCCTCAATTAAGTCATGCAAAACTAAAAGAAGACATATTTATTGGACCTCAAATAAGGAAACTTCTAGGTGATTTCCGCTTTCAAGAAAAATTAAATGTACAGGGATTGGCAGCTTGGAAGTGTTTTGTAAGTATAATAGAAGGATTATTGGGCAACAAAAAAAGATGAAGGCAATAAAAACCTCGTAAATGAACTCTTGGAAGCATATGTCCTTAAAAATGCATTTTTTACACTCCCATTTGGATTTTTTTCCGGAAAATTTGAGTGTAGTAAGCGACGAACAAGGAGAGAGGTTCCACCAGGACGATGGAAGCAAAATACCAGGGACGCTGAAACACATCTATGTTGGGCGACTACTAATGGTTTTTAAAAAGAGGTGATGTTACAGAGCACAAAAGAAAAAAAGTGAAAGTTTTTGTCGCTGTTTGATGGACGTTTTTAGAATGGGTAGTACTTAGCTAATGGTGGGAGAGGGGGCGTGTGGCAGGTATCTATCGTACGCCCCTCTCCAACTATTGCCTGTACAATCATGCCGCTGCCAACTCGAAACGCATTGCGTGTTCGCTCAAGATATATTCGTCAAAAGTGGTGGGCTCGAATTATTTAATGAGGCGTCACTTCAATAACAAGCGTCATGGTGAAATCTCGAGACGCAATGCCATTCTCAGATGGGTAGCTGTCAGTGGCAGCTCGTGAGGGCGTTGAGGCGCCGCCCCTCCAACATTTATCACACTATACAATTTTTCAGGGCAAAACATCATATTTCATTTCCGTTCAGTTTCTTTCCTTGAACTCATTTTCCTGGTTCATCTCTTATAAAGGGTTTCAATAGCACGAAAAAAAAAACGAGGAAGGGGAAAGCAAATAAAAATCTTCAGCAGCACTATTTTCTTCTACGCCCTACCACTTTAAAAATCCACTGGTAGCTGTACCTCGAAAGAAGGATTTATTAATAAAAACAAGGTCACCTGGTTCTTTTCGATAATCGCACTTAACGGAAAATGTCTAAGCTGAGGGAAGCGATTCTACGAAGTCTTAAACGTTCTTCTAGGCGGTACGCTTCTGAACTGGAGACGAGTAAGACTGTAAATAGTATTTTGCACAAGGATCTGGGCTATAATTAATATAATAAATAATAAACAACATCTCACATCCTCTCAAATAATGCCTAACCTTGGTGAAGAAAACAAATCTTTAACTGTTTTTTTGCGATTTCCCAATGTGAGTTTTGCAACTCTACATCTCATATGATATACAACACCAATATATGTATATTAGAAAACAAATACTTTTATCAGTTTTTTTAAATTAATTTTCTGTGTTACCGACTAACTTTCGTTAAATGACCATTAAAGTTGCGGTCATTTTATTCCGATTATTATTTACGAACCGTACAAGACCGTAATAGCGTTCTATTATCAAACTAGTTTCGGGTTCATTATAAAGGCATAATGGAATTATCGAGCAGAATGTTCTAGGATTACGTTTAATACCATGCAGTTGAATTTAATCGGCGTGAGACGTGATATTTTCTCGTTGACTTCTTGTGCGAACCGACAGATATGTTAAAAGTTAAATTGCGTTAATTTCTGGTTTAAATTTGTTATGGATTTGTGTAAATTTGCTGGAATTAATGGAATGTATAGTTATAATGTTTAATTGGAAAACGTATTTCATTTTTACTAATAGATTTATTTGAATTCTTCTATGGAACCTTCGGTGTGGAACATTAAACTCAAAGATATATATATAACTAAATTCTAAATCACCTTTTTTCTCCACGCACGTTTCGGTAACATTGTTAGTATCATCAGAAGATATTTAATCTGGTTTTCAACTAAATCAAACTAAAGTATATTCGGTTTATATGACAACCTCACCTAGTGAAGACTGTAAAAATTAGCCGTGAAGTTACCAAGTCTTACGGTAATAATTCAAAAACTTGACTGAATAAAATAAGTCCTTTTTCCCTGTTCATGGTTTTCTTATATTTTGCGATATGAATGCGTCCGTCCATATGCATCCAAAGTCCTATAACATAGGTCAACATATTTAAACTTTTTTTGAGGTAACATTGATGAAAATAGGTGTATATGAAGTATTTTGCAGTCCTAAATCCGAAAATGATAAGTTAATTACTGTAATACGTACAATTTTTTTGTTACAGGGTGTCAGTGGTGGAAAATAAAGGAGACGACATACTCTTACAATCTAATATGTATTTAATATAAACATGTAAAAAGTATAAAATAAAAGTTAAATCTATGGAAATACATTACTGGGGATTTACGCGATATATATATATATATATATATATATATATATATATATATATATATATATATATATATATATATATATATATATATATATATATATATATATATGAAAAAATGGCTGAAAAGTCCCGGGCCTAACAAAGAAAACACAGTTTTTTTGGTTCAAAATTAGCTTTATTCATCAACGTAATCTCCATCAAGAGCAACGCAATCATTCCAGCGCCGCTCTAACATTTCAATACCACTTTTGTAGAATGATTTATCTTTTGCCTCAAAATAGGCCTCAGTTTCAGCGATAACCACTTCATTCGTGCGAAATTTCTTACCGGCGAGCATTTTTTTCAGGTCTGCGAACAGCCAGTAGTCGCTGGGAGCCAAATCTGGCGAATACGGTGGATGTGGGAGCAATTCGAAGTTCAATTCATGTAGTTTTGCCATTGTTTTGATTGACTTGTGACACGGTGCGTTGTCTTGATGAAACAAAAATTTTTTCTTTGCCATATGCGGTCGTTTCTTTGCAATTTCGGCCTTCAAACGCTCCAATAACGCTATATAATATTCACTGTTAATGGTATTTCCTTTCTCAAGATACTCGATGAATATTACACCACGCACATCCCAAAATACCGAAGCCGTAACCTTTCCAGCCGATTGTTGTGCTTTCGGGCGCTTTGGACGAGGTTCACCAGTTGCTGTCCACTCAGATGACGATCGTTTTGATTCCGGAGTGAAGTGATGGATCCATGTTTCATCCATTGTCACATATCGACGCAAAAATTCCGGTTTGTTACGTTTAAACATGGCCAAACACTGCTCAGAATCATCAACACGTTCTCGTTTTTGGTCAACAGTTAGCAAACGCGGCACCCACTTTGAACAGAGCTTTCTCATAGTCAAATGCTTATGCAATATAAAGCCAACACATTCTTTTAATATCTTTACGATGTCAGCTAACTCACACAACTTCACTTTTCGATTATTCAAAACGATTTTGTGGATTTTTTTTATGTTTTCTGGTGTTACCGCCTCATTTGGACGTCCACTGCGTTCTGCATCATCGGTGTCTCTACGACCACGTTTGAAGTCAGCATACCAACGTTTTATTGTTGTTTCTGATGGAGCGGAGTCCCCATAACACTTTTCAAGCCATTGCTTCGCTTGAACGGTATTTTTTCCCATCAAGAAGCAGTGTAAAATTAAAACACGAAATTGTTTTTGATCCATTGTTTTGAAAATAACAAAAGTAGCGTCACTCTTAGCACAATAACTCACAAACTAATGAATAGAATATCATGAAATGTTAACAGCTGTCTTTTGAAGGTTAGTATTAACTGAAAAAAAGGTGACTGCAATAAAACTAGCGCCATCTATGTGTTAGGCCCGGGACTTTTCAGCCCATGTGCTATGTGTATATATATATATATATATATATATATATATATATATATATATATATATATATATATATATATATATACATCATCATCATCATCATCATCAACCCGTATCAATCCACTGCAGGATGAAGGCCTCTTCAGCATGCTTCCAACTCTCGCGGTCCTGAGCTTTCCTCTGCCACTCGGGTCCAATATACTTACGATCCGAGTAGTAGAAGAAGACATAGAATCATCATCATCATCATCATCATCATCATCAGCCTGTATCGATCCACTGCAGGATGAAGGCCTCTTTAGCATGCTTCCAACCTTCGCGGTCCTGGGCTTTCCTCTGCCACTCGAGTCCAATATACTTAACAATGTCATTAATCCATCATGCTTTCTGTCTTCTCCGTGGACGTTTGCGATCAAGCGATATCCTGTCCAGGACCGCCCTGGTCCATCTTTCGTCCCATCGCCTCGCTACTTGACCTGCCCACTTCCATTTCAATTGCTTTATTCTTCCAATGATGTCATTCACTTTCGTTTGTTCTCTGATCCATGTGCAGTTCTTTCTATCCCGCCTAGTAATGCCAAGCATATATCTTTCCATTCCCCTCTGTGCTACTCAAAGTTTTTGGATTGACTGTGATGTGAGTGTCCAGGTCTCACTTCCGTATGTCATAGCGGGCAGGATACACCGATCAAAGACTTTCCTTTTCAAACAAAGTGGTAGTTTGCTCTTAAACACTATGTTGAGCCTGCCAGCCACATTTAACGCGTCGTTCCACCTCCCGGACGGTGTCTCCTTCCATTGAAACCCTTTGCCCAAGATATATAGTGATCCACAACTTCCAAATCCGTTCCTAAAATAGAAATCCTCTTGTCCTCACCAAATTTATTGGACATGACCTGACTCTTCTTCTGGTTTATTTCCAAGACAAATGTTTCCCCATCCATTTGCAATTCTTGTACGTGTCTTTGCAGCTCATCTGGGTCTTGTGAAAAAAGAACGATATCATCTGCGAATCTAAGATGATTTAAGTACGCACCATTAATTCTTATTCCATCTTGTTCCCAATCCAGCACTTCTTCCAGGCAGGCTGAGAAAAGAGGAGGCCTCAAGATCATCAAAGTGGACTGTCGCTGTAGCTTCATCATATATCGATCCTAGTAGGTTTACATAGGCTTTCTCTACACCTTGATTAAGCAATGCATCCATTATGGCCCGCTTTGAAATTGAATCAAATGCTTTTTCATAATCGAAAAATGCCAAGTACAGTGGCCTAGTGTATTCGTTGTGTTTTTCTATAACCTGCTGTTTAGAATATGATCCAATGTACTGAATCTACTTCTGAATGCTGCTTGCTCCCTTGGTGGTGCGTCATTAAGTTTTCTTAGTATTCTTTTGGATATTATCTTGGTGAAAACTTTATACACCACTGATAGGAGGCTTATTGGGCGGTAGTTCTTTAAATCTTCCCGTTCTCCTTTCTTATGTAAAAGAATCACTTCTGCATTTTTCCTGCTGGGTACTTGTTGTTTGAGGCATTTTGTGTATAATCTTGCCAGTGTTTTATGTAAGGTCCGACCACCAGCTTTTAACATCTTCACCGTTATACTATCCTCTCCTGGAACCTTGCCATTTTTCATCGAGTCTATAGCCTTTGTCACTTCCTCCACCAGGATATCCGGCATTTGTTCTTCTGTAGGCATTGCTGTTCTTGTCTGATTCTGGTCCTCATATAACTTTAAATAAAATCTTCGGACAATCTCTAACATTTCCGTCCGTTTCCTGAATATTGTAACATCCTCACGCATTAAGGATAACATTTGTGTCCTTTTCCTTCTCAGTTTCTGCTTAGCTTTGTTAATTTCCCTGCTTTCCTCCAGAGTTTTTTGCACTAGCTGTTCCTCCTGCACTGGCGCGTTTCCTCTCGAATACGTTTTCTTATAGTTTTGCAAAGTATTCGACCCTACCAAAAGGACTGTCTGCATTCTTCATTGTCCGGCGTTTTTTTCATTAAATTAATGGTCTCATTGGAAATGTTTGACTCTTTGAAACATTTATCTTCTGGTGCTATTGAAGCCGCCATTTTAAGCACAATGTTGGCGATTTCTTTATATTGGTCTGTAATTTCCATCTCCTCTGGGTCTTGTAACACAGCAAAGCGGTTCGACAAAGTAATTTTAAAATCTCTGCTCCTCTCCAGTAGCTTCATAGAATTCACTTTGCCACCTTTTGATCATATTATTTTTTCGCGTTCTTTTCGGCAGTTTATCCTAATCTTTGCTCGTACCATTTGGTGGTCACTTCCCATATTAAAATGCTTAACGACAGTACAATTGCAAAATATTGCTTTATCGTTTGACATGATGTAATCAATATCACTGGTGAGTCCAGATGGACTTTTCCATGTCTATTTTCTGTTGATCTTTTTCTTATAAAACGAATTCATAATATAGAATTCTTGTCCTTCAGAAAAGCCAACCAGCCTGTCACTTCTATTGTCCCGCTCACCATTTCCATATGGGCCAGTTGCATTTTCACCAGTTCTTGCTTTTCCGATTCTGGCGTTAAAGTCACCCATCAGGATTTTATACTACATCTCTCTTTCTCTAAAAGTTGGGCCACATCATAATAAAATTCCTTAATTTCCTCATCTCTATGGCTTATAGTAGGTGCATAAATACCATGTTGAAGATATAGACCGTAATCTGCCACGCTGGTCCAATGCGGGTTGGCAGATTTTGGATCATGTTAGTCTGAGGCCTCTGCCTTAACCTGTCCGCCAGGGATAACCCTCCCAGAAGCATAGAATCCAGACGGCATAGCTCAAAACTTCATTGCCCTTCTCAAACCCCTTTACCACGTCAAGGTCTGATATATATATATATATATATATATATATATATATATATATATATATATATATATATATATATATATATATATATATATATATATATATATTGAAGCAACCCGGTATAACGGATAAACAATGGTCAGTGTCAGTGTCAGTATCGGTGTAAATGTCAAGAGGACGAGAGTAATTTTAATTTGTTTATTTGATTATTTGAACTGTGATAGTGAACCAGCGGTGAGAATGAAGCTAATTTTCAACTGTAAATAAATAGTTATTTTTTAACAAAGACATTTTTTATTTGCACCTTGGTGGCGATTTGTAGAAAAATCGCTACATTGGTGTCAGGTGTAGGGTTTATTCTCCCAGAAGGTGCTAATAAATTTGTATGGACAATTAATAAATAAATTTAAGAGACAATATGGCCTCGCAAAGAGTACTTTTGAAAGACTTGAAAGTGGCGGACTTGAAAAGAGAGTTGAAAGAACGTGATTTGGAGATCTCTGGTGTGAAAAGTGTGCTGCAAACGAGATTGAGGAAGGCTTTGATGAACGACAATCTGGATTCTGAGGGATACCTGTTCGAAGTTCCGTGCAACACGAATTCTGTAATTAAAAGCCTGGAAAGCAAAATAGAAAGTAGGCTTCAAAGCAATGCCGAGAGCCTCGAAAGCAAGATAGAAACTAAATTGCAGAAGAACGCCGAAAGCATGCGAAAGGATGTGGGCAGTTTGCGAGATGAGTTACCGACAAATTCTGAGATGCTGAATAAAAACCTGGAAAACCTTGAAAGCAAAGTCCACAAAAATCTAGAAGACCTGGAGGATAAGCTGAGAAAAGGATTTGGAACGGAAATTCAGGAGGCAATACACTGTTTGAATAAGGAAGTCAACCAAAAATTAGCAAAGAGCACGTTACCCGTTCCTGATGACTACGCGTCCATTGAGTCCAGCAAGAACCACATGACAGGCGTGCGGATGAAACCTCCACAGTTTGATGGCAAAACTTCCTGGTCCAATTACCTGATTCAATTAGAAGGCAGCAGCAAAAGCGAACGGATGGACTGATAGGGAGAGGGCTACTGCCTTGACTTTGGCATTGCGAAGAGAAGCCACTGATGTGTTGCAGACCATTCCAGCGGAAGAGCAGAGGAGTTATCAGAAGCTAGTAAAACGCCTGGAACTACGATTTGGACAGATCCATCTGGAGCATGTTTACCATTCCCAGTTAAAGTACCGCATCCAGAAGTCTAGCGAAACCCTGCAGGAATTCGAAAGTTGCCGATATCGACATGGAGAAGAGAACCAGGATGGATTTCGGGACGAAATATTCTTAAGGAGGGGGCAGTGAAGCAACCCGGTATAACGGATAAACAATGGTCAGTGTCAGTGTCAGTATCGGTGTAAATGTCAAGAGGACGAGAGTAATTTTAATTTGTTTATTTGATTATTTGAACTGTGATAGTGAACCAGCGGTGAGAATGAAGATAATTTTCAACTGTAAATAAATAGTTTTTTTTTTAACAAAGACATTTTTTATTTGCACCTTGGTGGCGATTTGTAGGAAAATCGCTACAATATATATATATATATATATATATATATATATATATATATATATATATATAAGAAGATTTTCAACTTCTTTGGACTACGTCCAACGAAACAACAGTAGCCAGGAGTTATACACCCCCGACCGTTGGCTTCCACAATCTCATGTTTGTCCAACAATGTGTAATTCCAACACCAACTAGAAACAGGCCACAAAATTAACTTTGATGATTGCAACGAAATAGCCAACATAAACCATTTTCGGACACGTCTGGTCAGAGAAGCCATAGAGATCGAAAAGCAGGGAAGCCTAAACAAGAGGGACGACGCTCTACACTTGCCGCCAACGTGGAAAAGCGTTCTTAGACCAGCAGACCCGGACAGCACAACATCCAGAGCACGACTGGAAACAAAGACGTTGCAAACGCCTCAGGGGGCGGAGCTAGCGCCAGTGCCAGCCAATCGCTACCGACTAAGACCGAGGCCAGAAGACATAAATATTACACGGCGAACCGATATCTCTCAGACAGTCACGAACCTCGCGACAGTAAGCACCGAAGATGCCAAATGAGATTTTGGCGAAACGTCTGCAAGCTCCCGACAGGGACCAACCCGACAACCGGATGTACTCCCGGAAAAAACCCAATACATGTTTTTCCATCCGTGAAACAGTACGCACAATATATATATATATATATATATATATATATATATATATATATATATATATATATATATATATATATATATATATATATATATATATATATATATATATATATATATATATATATATATATATATATATATATACCAGGTGTCCCATTAAGGATGGATCGCGGCCGTATCTTGAAAACTATTTATCCCACAGCTTTGGGGAAAAAAATATTATACTAAAACTGACCGTGAGAAATTCACCAAAAATATTTTTAAGCTTCTAAAACGACCGCAAGAGGGCGTGACGAGCTAAACATTTTTAAAAATCATATTTTTGTGTATTTTCAAGTGTTAACCGAGTAAGAAAAATTATCAGTTATAATTAGCAAACTGTCTCCTACAACTTTGTTTTATGACATTTTGTCGTAACTTCGCGAATAAAGAAGTGGGGGGGGGGTGTTACCTATTGAGATAAAAAGTCGTCTAATGTCCGTTTGCCTTAACCGATTTTACCCAATTTGGATTCATTTAAAAGGCAATTGCTGGGACAATCAGATAATCTGGGAGATAAATTATTTAGTTTATAAATGAAACCGTGAGGTGGCGTTACATTCAACAATAGTTTTTTTGAAGTTTTGTTCAGTTTTTTCAAATGGAATAGTACAGCTTTTACTACATGGCAAGAAAGCTAATTTAAAGAGGAATCGTCCAGTGAAAACCCGAAATCGATATCTCTGACATGTCAAGAGATATTTCGATTTTTCTGAAAAAATCAGTTAGTTTTAATTTTGACCGTAATATTAAGTTAAAAATTGGTCTTAATATGGTACAGCTTTTATTACATGGCTAGAAAGATAATTTAAAGAGGAATCATCCAGTGAAAACCCAAAATCGATATCTCTGACATGTCAAGAGATATTTCGATTTTTCTGAAAAAAATCAGTTATTATTTCACTACTACCTGCATTAAGTTAAAAAAATATTAACCTAATGTTTGCCTTCCTTCACACTTTACGAAACTCGGTTCTCACTTGAAAATACAAAAAAAAAAAAGATTTTTAAAAATGTTTAGCTCGTCACGCCCTCTTGCGGTCGTTTTAGAAGCTTAAAAATATTTTTGGTGAACATATCCAAAAGTTTGAAATATTCACAAATAGGGTGTTTATGCCTATGGTACTCAAACAATTGTAATGGATATTTCAGTTACTGTTTTGAAATGAAATTAACAAAAGCATAGTTTTGCTGATAAAACAGGTTTTTCGATTTTTGCACATTCTGTTGATACTGGTATTTAGACATTATTTCAGTTATTTTTCAATTGTCAATCAATTCGTCTAAAAATGCCTAGAAACATGATATATCATTTTAACAGATCAAGAGTAACTGATTTGTTACAACAGGGCTTTAATCAAACTGACATCGCGAAAATTGAAGGTGTTTCCCAAAGTGCGGTATCGAAAATTCATAAAATATTCCAAGAGACAACTGACGTAATTTGCATTGCAGAAGATTTTTATGTGTTCCCAAATTAACCCTTCAACCCTTCAGATTGTAATAGGCTCGAGAAAAGGTGGATTATAGCCCTAATCGGAATAACGTGATGTTCTCTTCTAACCATCATTTCGATCTTTTTCAAAAGAATAAAATGAGATGAGACTTGGGTTTACCACTATCATCTATTCATCTATCTATTCATCTATTCATCTATTCCCAAACCACAAAAAATTCCTACGTGGTTCATCAAATGAAAAAGTTATAGCATCGCTAGATGGGAATTTTAAAGGACTTCCAGAAAATCACTTCAAAGATGGCATAAATCAATTTGAGAACCGCTGAAAAAAATATATTAGGCTTAAAGGAGAATATACGAAATAATAAAGTAATTTTTGCAACTCTAAACTTATTTTATCATTTCCGCTGCGCGAACTTTTCAATTAGCCTGGTATATTGGTAATCTTTTATCTTCCACCGAACCAGTTTCTTGAAATTTTTAAACAATTCGATTGATAGTGCTTTCAGATGGACGAACATACAAACCGTAAATATCGCATAATTTTGTATTGTTGTATTGTATACGATTCCATTTTTAACACGCTTTCATTAGCTTCAACTGTATCTATCTATGTAACGGAATCTTTGAACGTTCTTTTCACCCACTTCAAAACGTCAGATTAAATTGAAACTTTGCACACTCATCAAGGACCGA
This sequence comes from Cosmopolites sordidus, assembly GCA_031761425.1. Lineage (NCBI taxonomy): Eukaryota > Metazoa > Arthropoda > Insecta > Coleoptera > Curculionidae > Cosmopolites > Cosmopolites sordidus. The sequence continues at coordinate 49,010 of JARFXV010001781.1, read as the reverse complement.
TGACAATACAATAATTTAATAAGTTCGTCCCATTCGTCCCAAGATCGTCAGTAAACTTGAAGAGATTTACCACTAAACACCAAATAACTTTTTTTTTGAGCTGCTCGATGCACGTTTCGCTAACCATGTTAGCATCATCAGGAGATGATTTAATCTCTAAGATTAATCTCTATAATGATTTAATCTCCTGAGGATGCTAACATGGTTAGCGAAATATGCGTCGAGCAGTTAAAAAAAAGCGATTTGGTCTTTAGTAGTAAATCTCTTCAAGTTTAGTGTTTCACACCAAAGGTTCCAGTAGAAGAATTGATCGTCAGGATCAAGGATTTGCTTTCGGAGAGGGAGCCCAAGGAAGGCAGTACGCCCGCAAATTCTCCACTCCCGTCACCGATAGATAGTGACGAAAAATAAATAATAGTTTAAAAAAAAACTGAAAAACACACTTTTATAGCAGTTCGAACTAAAAAATGAAAAATAAATTATAGTTACACCACGCTTTCTTCACAATAACACATTAATTTTCTCGTTCATCACTTTATTCTTATACTAAAAATTATTTTTTATCTTTTAGTTCGGTTTACCATTAAAGCGTGTTTTTTAGTTTTTTTTTTAAACTGAAAATATTGAAAAACTGAACGATTGGGCAAATTTTACGTCGAACACGGAAAACTAATTCCTTGTTTTTTGAATATTAAGATAAGTTGAACCTTCTACAAAAAAAAAATGATTTGAATATTAAAAAAAAACTATTGTGTGTTTACGTTTCTATGTCAGACAATATATGGTAAAAAATAATATACACCTGACTTGGACTGATAATTTACTTACTTTACTTTTTTAGCGAAAATCAGGTAATCAAATATTCACGTAAGCATTTATTATAAAAACTGATAGAAATTGAGAGTAATTGACTGAAAACAGGCGATAAGTTCAGTGGATATGACGAAATTTGCGTTAATTTATCGAGCGAGCGCGAAATGCGGAATGCGGGCGGATAGGAAACCTGAACAGATTGGATTTCAAAATGAGCAGTTTTCGCGAACGCCGTTCTGATGACATCGATTTGGCCCATTTATGGTGAATTAATGTTACACTCTTGTTTAAGACCGTTTAATTATCGAATATACCAGTTCGAAATGTTCAGAATGAAAGTTTTATTGATATTTAAACATTTGTTTATGTTTATACACAGAGCAAATTTACATATGTGTCAGTGTTACAGTATGTTTTAAAAACTATATATACTAACTAAAACAAATATGCTGTTAATCGATATAAATAAAAATTAAATGCTGTTCGTTGATAAGCGTATCACTTGAGAACAGTTGAAGAGATTTGGATATTTAAAAAAAAAAAGTCTGAATAAGGTTTTAAGGAAAGAAAAATTGGAAAATTTGCCCTAAAATTTGGAAAATTCTGGAAAAACTAAAAGTGCTTTTTTTCTTTGTGATTTTTGTATGAGCTCAAGACCAAAACTCACGATTCAAACGATGGATATGGGTAATTCTTCTTTTGTTAAGTAAGAACAAAGTTAATCAATTGTCCATTTTTAGTTGAATTGTGATTCTTCGCTTCGCTCATTGTGTCCCAATCGACACAATTGGACTGAATTGACACAATTTAATCCCATTGCAATACCGCCAATAAGACGGAGCAATTTAGATCGCAGAACTCGCAATGTTACAAAACAAACGAATTTTCGATCTAATCGAACTGCAGAGCAACGCGAATAGCAAAATGAAATTGAACGAAATCGATATCACAAACACACTCAGCACGTACAAAAGAAGAAAGAAAAAATGCCAACGAAGATCATATGCATCGAATGAGACATCATCGGTGAGTAGAAATCAGTCGCGACACAATGAACTTGAATAATCATGCAAGAAGACAAACAAAAAAAAAAAAAAAAGTTTTACTTTGTTTACACATTTCAAATAGCTTTTCACAAATTCACAAAACGATCACAAATAAATTTATCGAAATTTGGAAAGGACATCTGTCGGGGTCAACTGGTTAGAAATAATAAAAGTAAAAAACCAAAGAGTAACCGAATAATGGAACTAAAAAATCAAAGAATAAAAATTACACCAAATAATGCGGATAAAAATTCCATGCTCTCGCCACAATTTTTACATCGTTGGTCGGACGTTTATCTTCAGCGACCGTACGCTACGTTATCTTATCTCGTCGTTGACATTACCTATTTTGTTGGTTGCCAGAATTCGGGGGTTTAACTGCTTTCTAAAATATGCGATTTGGACGTAGATTCCCTGCGACCGAGCGCATTGGTAATTAGTTTTAAACGCTGATTTGACAGGTACGGAGCGTTTGATATGTCTCGCGTCGCGTATTTCGTTCGTCTCGCGAATACTTGCTTTGATTTGGTCCCGCCCCTGGTTTACCTCTATTCCTTTTCCCCATCCATGGCTTCCATTACATGCTCTTAACATTCCTTCTACTATATGTTGTTCTTGCCAAATGACCTGCTTAATCCCATCTCAATTGAGTCACTCATTTTACGACATGGGCTACTTTAGTTTTCGGACGAGTCTATTTATTTATTTTCTTATCTCTCCGTCTAATCACTATTACTGATCGCTTCATTGCTTTATGGGTAACCTCTAAACCTCACAAAAACACCAAAAAACAAAAAGCTCATATTAAATCTTGCTTCAAGCTCGTAAAATTTGTACAGAAACATTTGAATTGAAAAAAAATGTGTATAATAATGATTGCTTATCCCGTATACGCGTGTTCCAGTGGTATAAGCAGTTCCAGAGCGGTCGTGATACTTTGGAAGCCAGGCCGGCCAAAAAACAAAAATCGCGATGACTTGGTGAAAAAAGTGCGTGAAATGATCGCCTACGATGGAAATACGATTCTGATATGGATATAGGAGAATATGTGCTCGATTTGTCCCTCGCGCCTTAAATAAGGACCAGGAAATTGCTCGCGTTGAACATTGCAAGGATCTTATTAAAAGGATTTATCTCCACGTGACTATTTCCTCTTTCCGAAACTCAAACTGGTAATGAAAAGAAAGTGTGATCACAGTTTTACCCAAGTCCAAGACATCGTGATAGGGGTCATTGATTCGATTCCGGAAAACGACAAAAAATGTATTCTAGCATCGATTGAACACGCCCTAGCGGTGATGTGGAAGGGATGTATTTTTGAATAAAAATAAACAATTTTGGCAAAATAACTAATTGTTTTTTTTTTATTTAAAAATATCCGTTATTTTTCCGACATAATGTCTATGTCAACAACCGAGACTTAATTACTGACCTAAAGAACAACACGAACATGTTGAAAAGTAATTCAATTTTTCGCTAACCAATTTGATGTCTGCAAAGAAATTCGTGATGAACATATGTATGACAGTGGGTTTCACGTATACTTGTAATGGATCATAATGAAAAAAAATTGGAAAAATTCCAAATGGTTTGTGTTTTATTAAAAAATATATGTAGGCGTGACATATTAGGATGTCTCACTAATATAATTCAATCGTCTGTCTCTTGCAACTCTGCATATAGTCCCCCTGTAGCTAAAACTTTGTTATCATGTCATCTAAAAGCATTAAAGAGACTTTATGTTGCATTCAGATTTTAGACGTCATACACGCTTCATCTTTGAAGCACGTAACGTTTGAAAAAACTATTACATTATCTCCACTTTGCTTTTGCTTATTCCAATCTCATTTCTATTTTATTTCCGTTATCCACTTTGAGTTACCTAGTGGTCCCTCTTATATTGAGCTGAGGTACGACACCATTAGTATGCGCAGTTTCCTTTCAGTATTTTCACTATTTTTTATTCTTCTCCATAGAGGACAGCACATTGGGTAGGCGTGGCTTTTCGTTTCACGCTGGTTATGTTGGCGCGAGCCTCAATTAATTATTAAGCCTGTAACTGTAGAGCTTGATGAAACAATTGGAGTTATTTTCGCGTATCTGTCTCGACAGTTTCGAGTGTCTGACTACCGTAATATATTTATTATTATTATTCATGTATGGGCTCTGGTGGACCACGCGAAGTACAGTTAGAGGCGTTTGTTTTTTGTTAGAATTCCTTTGCGTCCATACTGATTTCATTCTTTCGCTATGAGCTTCTTTCCTTTCGTCAGACCAAGTTGTTCCAGTCTTGCTACATTTTTCTCTCTGGCCCACCTCTCAAACGTTAACCTTGTGTCTGAAACAGCCTCTATCCTGAATTTCAGTTTGTGTAATATTTACTGATCTTAGGTCCTCTTTAACTGCAGCAATTCATAGCCTACTCGGATTCATCCGTTTTATGGGCCCATAAAACTTAAGTCTTCTTTTTCTCATATCGCTATGTATATCTATGTATTGTTTGATTTCTGGGGTTTCTCTAAGTCGGTATGTTATTGTATTTATTTGTTTGGGACCTAAGATTTTGTTTTATGATTTTTCTTTCCTTTTTTTTCAATGTCATCGATGTCTCTCTCCTTCTATTCAAAATGAGCGTTTCTACCCCATATAGACATTCTGGCTTAATAACTGTGTTGAAATGTCTCAGTTTTGAATTTTTAGATATGCATTTTTTGTTTGAAATATTTTGTGTAAGTCTCAATGCCGTTTCAATTTTCTGACATCTACCCTTATCAGCCGCTTTTTCCAACCTGCTTTCCATGATTATTTCACCCAAATAATTGAATTGAGAGACTCGTCTGATGTTACCATATTTTGTTTTTAGAAACGGTATTCTTAGTCTGTTGCAGGTCATGTATTGTGTCTTTTCAAAGAAAATTTGGAGTCCTACCTTTTATGTTGTTTCTTTTAGGATTTCAACCCGTTTTTGTGCTGTCTGTTAATATATCTTGAGCCAAAATTGCTACATTATCAGCAAACGCCAGACAATCCATTTTGATGTTGGTTTTCCCCACTCCTGTATTACTTTTTCTAGAATACAGTTAAATAAGAGTGGCGAGAGTCTATCCCCTTGTCCCACTCCAGTTTTAATTTCGAAAGGCTCTGAGATGTCACCCATGTTTTTAACTTTTGACCTTTTGTTAGTTAGTGTTGCTTTAATAATTACCAGCGTTTTCAGATCTAGTCCTTGTTCTATTAAGATTTGGAATAAAGATTCACGGTCAATAGAATCACATGCTTTTTTGAAATCTACAAATGTACAGACGAGATTTTTATTGTACAGTTTTTGATGTCTTAGGATCAACTTTATATTCAGGATCCGTTCACCGCAGGTCGAAAACCTGCTTGATATTCATCAATTTTAGGTTCTAACTGTTCCTGTGCACTGTCTGTTAGACATTGAGATAGAATCTTGTAACAAACTGACAGAAGAGTAGTTGTTTACATCCGTTCCCTCTGTAGTTGTTTACATCCGTTGTATCTCCTTTCTTATTTAGTGGATAGATTAGAGTATCTTTCCAATCTTCCTAAATCCGTTCGGTTCTCCAAACTTCTTGTAGAATTTTGGCTATTTCCTTGATTGTACCTGGACCAGCGGATTTCAAAAGTTCAGCAGTGATTCAATTTTCGCCAGAATCTTTGTTAAATGGCTTGATTTGCCTAATTATTTCATCTTCATTCGGTGGTAGTGAATCTGGGTTTGTTTGTTTAGGGTTTAGTGATGGTAATCTGTTTAAGGGCACAGGACAGTTTAGTAGTTGTTCAAAATATTTCGCAGGTTCTATGCAGTTGTCTTGGTTATTTAGAGCTAATTGTCCGTTTTCCTTTTGAAAGCAAAGACTTTGGGGTTGATAGCCTGTTAATTTAGTTTTAAGTGTTTTGTTTAAAAGTTAATTGTTTTAATATTTTCTTTTAGTTTGTCTAATTAGCTTCGATGTTTTTTTTTTCTTACTTACAAGAAGATATTAGAGTTTATAACTGATTTTTGACTGTTCCACTCTTTGAATGCTTTATTTTGGCTTAATGCTGCTTGCTCGCAAACTTCATCCCATCACGGATGTTTTCTCCTTTTTTGTAAAGGGGTCAACTTTAAGGCTATTTTAATAAATTTTTGTTTCAATTCTGCTAGTTTTGTGCTGGTTGTTTATCAAGCTCTTCTGTAAGGGTTGGTTTTATTTTCGTAGGGTCGAACTTTGGTATAAGCAGTCTCTTTTCAATAAGTTTTCGAGGTTTTAAGCTAAGTTTGATTCTAGTCAAGTAGTGATCCGTGTCAATTTGAAATTCACCTATGTACGTGTTTGGACACCTCCAGGTCTTTTGTTTCGTTATTTTCTTCTTAAAATGGGTTGATATTAGTTTTAAATTAAACTGCGAACATAGTTCAACCAATCTTCTGCCATTATGGTTAGTCCATTTATGTGCGGGAAAACTGGCGACTGTTTTTCTGTACTTTCTTTCTTTCCCTAGTTGGGCGTTGAAATCACCCAATAGGATTTTTGCATGGTTAGAGGGAATTTTAGAAATAATCTTTTCCAGAATTTTCCAGGACTTATTTACTTTTTGGGATCGGATTTATTTTTTTCGTTAACTGGGAGGTGGGCATTAATTAATGTATAGTTTTTGTTAGCACACTTGAGGGATAGTGTCATAAGTCGATTATTTACTGGTTGGACATTAGTTACAGAACCAAGAATGGTTTTTAAGATAGCGAAAGCAACACCGAGATGGGGTATATTTTTGAGTATTCTTTTGTCCATTTTACTTTTATATAGTCTGTAGTTGCCGGAGTCCAAGGTGTTATCATCTGTCAACCTGATTCCTTGCAGAGCTAAAATTTGGATTTTTTGCTGACTCAATGTTCGCCCCAATTCGTGTAGTTTTCCTGGGCGCTGAAGAGTTGATCGTTTCAAAGAAAGTGTTTGTTTTCGGTTTCAGACGTTAGCCAAAGGTCTCCGACTGCCTCTGAAAAATTTAGCGTTTAAGCCCGAACGCCCCAGAATCCGAAAGTCCGGTTGTACCAACAAGGCTGGCAGAGGATTGTTTACCCCCTGAGGTAATTTTGTAATTACTAGAACGCTTCATCTTGTACTTTGAATTGAAGGTTTGAACCATGACGGTTCAGAGATTAAGACTGAATGGGTTAGTTCCAGAATTTAACATTTAACAGACGCTGATCACTCAACGATTGATACAAGTCAGACGCTAAGTGGATTTAGTTTTTTGCCTTGATTCGGGGCTGCTTATTTTGCGATATTCGCAGCTGTCCATTAATATCTAATGGAACTTTCACTATCCACCACCCGTCCAGTACTTAGGCTAGATAGACCGGTATATATATATATATATATATATATATATATATATATATATATATATATATATATATATATATATATATATATATATATATATATATATTCGGAGCCGCTGTGCGAAAATCAGCCTGCGCCCCCCTTGTCAACTCAAAAAAAAAACGCAGTTTAATGTATATGTTTTATTTATTTATTCATTACTTTAGAATGACATATCGGCTTGCGCTCCCTAAGACTCTGCGCCCGGATACCACGTACCTTTTGTATCCCCGTGTAAAACGGTCCTGCTCCGTTATTAAGTAATTCTGATAGAAAGACCAAATTTCCTGATCCGCATATTAAAATAAAAGGTACTTTTTACTTTTAATTAATGTTATTTGAATTTATTTTTGTTTTATTAATTATTTTTTTATTTTATTTATTAATTTTTTTATTTAATTTTATTTTTATTTGGGTAAAATGTGTTGTGAAGTAGAACGGCAGGAAATCAAAGCAAAAGACAGGCAGCCGCCTTTGGACCGACTGAAAAAGGCTACCTCAGTTTTTTTGCAACTAGATCCAGCATTATTAAATCAGAGTTAATAATGTATTTGTATTAAATGGCGTATTCCCGAAAATTTTATTTAGCAACTTTAGTTTTCTTGTTGGTGTTGGTTACATGAATTCAAAAAACGCTACAATATAAGTTCTAGTAAAAATTAATGGAGAAGCTGCGTGTATAAACCATGAAAATGGGGTGGATTGGGTTAAGTTAAGATGAGTTCCACATCTTAGAAACTATGACGCTAGCTATGTTTTTAACGACAATGAACTTAGTCTCTGTTACAGACTTGCTCCAAATCGTACAACGAGTTTTAAGGGTGAAAAATTTATCGGGGGAAAACTATGGAAGAAAAGAATAACCGTTCTTGTGTGTGCAAACATGTCCGGAACTGAAAAACGCAAACTTTTAGTTATTGTCAAAAACACCAGTTAATTATACAGCAAACAACCGAACGTGGATGACCGCTGATATTTTCGAAAGTGAATTAAAATCATTGGACAAACAACTGACAAGCGAAAAGTGGCACATATTATTACTTGTTGATAAATGCCATGCTCATCAGCATCTTACGAATCTAAGAAAACATTAAACTGTATTTTTTTTGCAACAAAATTTTCCGTCCGTTGTGTAACCAATGGATCAAAGTATTATTTACAGTTTGAAAGTTTTTTATCGACGACAGCTTATAATCCTGACTGATGAACAACCTGTCTTTAAGTGTCTAGCTTACTAATAATAATGTTAACATAGAAAAATTAAATTTCACTGTAATAGACGCTTTTATTAATGTGGATATTTACCTTGCGAGAACAAGTATGCCTACCGACCAGGAGATTATGGCACAGATTCGTGAAGCTGAACAGGTTGAGAGTAATGAAGAAGATGAAGAAGTACCGTTAGAAGAAATACTCCCAACTTTTCATGTTGCCATAACAGGGTTAAAAAATGAAAAACGATTTTTAGAAAATAAAGCCCTATAGAAAATGGCAGTTTGAGCGGAACGCTTGATATAGAAATGTATTTGCAAGAAATTATTTTTGTAAATCACCAAATGCAAAGTCATATTACAGACTTTTTACAAAGTTGTTTTAAGTTTTTTGTGTATTTTAAGTTTTCAACATGAAAAACACTAAACGATTCCTGACCTCTGAATACATATTGAAAAATATCAGTGAGAGAATATACCCCCCTCATTTCATGTGTGTTTGTTGAACATTCTACTTCTACATTGACTCTAGCCGTTTGATTATTGTTTACGGTCCTCTTGTCGTCCTGTATCCTGCTAGGCACACCTTTTTAAAAATATCAAATATAAAAATCAAATATATGATAATAACAACCATTTTTTTATCATCCCATCATCCAGCTACTTCTTCAAGTTTGAAAAGGGAAAGTAATCGTTGAGAATCAAATCCGATGAACATTGCACATTTGTGTTTCATTTGGGTTTAAATGTGTTTATTCTCGAGAAATTCGAATTCTTCCTTGGACGAATGTTAACAAATGCAGAACTCATCGAGCGCAAAACTTTTGCATGCCCAAAAAAATCGTGCAAAATGTTCTAAACATAAATGCTGGTCCATAAATTTAACAGATTGATGAAAAGGATAGAGAAAGAAGTTATTTTGTTATATATACACCAAAAAACAACATTTTTACAGTCCTTTATGTTTTTTTATCATTAATAATTCTCAACGCAGTAAATATATACAAGAAAAATGTTTATGTTTACTGAATTATACTTTTTTGTCGCATAGTGTACAATTAGAAATATTTATAACCTTCATACATCACTCATTGTACCTAAAAAAGGTATTTTAGGTTTCCCTTGTTTGAATAACAAACATAACCATTTTGGAAGAGTAAATAATTTTTTCGACATGCAACATCCCCACCTAACGTACTGCTGTTTTAATTAGTTTAACTTGAAAGGAAAGAACACTGAGTTTACTTACTATATTTGAATACAAAATGTAATGATGGTCGCGTTCCTTTTTTGTATTGACCTTTGTTTATCCCACCGAAAAAAAAATCAATCTTAATCCGTTATTCAAAAGTTCTATTTGGTATGTATTTTTTTATTTTCAATATTTTCAATGAGAAACTTTGATAGTTGTAAATTTAGATAAATATAGGATGATTTTTTTTAGCGCGTCTGAACTTTAGATTCAAATAAAACAACAACCAAATTAGACGCCTGTAATTATTTATTTTATGTAAAATAACATTCCATGTCATTAATGTCTGAAGAGAATTTCGGACAAATGTCCGCCGCTGCTACTTCTGACGAAGCCTATTCTGTCATTCAAATTTGCGACCACTTTTTCTCACAATTAAGGTTATATATGTCCAAAATTGTCCGAGTTATGTTGATTTACATGACCTTGGTGGCCAATTAACAAGTCCGTTCCTCGAAATAATTTCCTCATCAAATTGTTCCCTCAATTAATCGATTGTTGTGTTCGTTGTAATTAATGTTGAACCCCCCTCTTGAAACCACATCTCATCCAGATCAATACCATTCAAATCCGGAATTAAATAATCATTGATCATCGCTCTATAATGATCCTCATTAACGAATTGATACATTTGGATCTATACCAACATTTTATTGTTTTTTATCAGCATCCATATTTTATTGTTATTTGTTTAAATATCAAATAGCGTCAAATGCGTTCAAGATTTGTCGATAATTCGGCTAATAGATCGTTCGGTTGGGAAAATATGTACACCATAAAAGACTATAAGTTTGACACACAGACCACTGAATTTGATAATAAATTTCGACAATTTGCAAGTGTTGCTGTGACAATTTGCAAAAAGTCTCCAGTCTGGAATACTGCTAATAATCGATAATCGTAAAAAAATAAAAAATCAATCAAATCCGTCATTACTCCGTCTACTTAATGCTCTACAAATCCAGAAAATTGCTTTCCAATTCTATTCTATCAAATGTTATACGAAAAAAACATAACTGCATCTAATCAAGTGCCACATTTCTGCTTCAAAAGCAGCAGTGGCGGCTCGTGAGGTAAGGCGTTGGGACGTCGCCCCTCCAGTATTGATCACAGTAAACAATTTTTCAGAGCAAAACACCATATTTTATTTCCGTTCAGTTTCTTTCGTTTAATTCAGTTTAAGATATTTTTAAAAATTAAAATCTCCAAATATAGAAGGACGTCTGTCGACCCATCACACCGTATAAAGCGGATAAAAATTCCATCCTCTCGCCACAATTTTTACATTGTTGGTCGGACGTTTACTTCCAGCGACCGTACGTCATGTCATATTACCTCGTCGTTGACGTTGCATGTTTTGTTGGTTGCGAGCATTCGGGGGTTTAACTGTTTGCTAAAACATGCGATTTAGACTTAGATTCCCTGCGACCAAGCGTATCGGTAATTAGTTTTAAACGCTAATTTGACGGGTACGGAGCATTTGATATGTTTCGCGTCGAATGGAATTTCACTATAAAAACTAGGAAATGGCGAGGTGCTATTCACCGACAAAAATGTGTACAATAACCCTTTTTTTGTCATAAAACTTTGATATTTTTTTTGAACTTTTCGAACTTCTCATGAACTTTTTTCTAATTTTCTGTATTGGTTTGCAGTTACAATAAACTGTTTGAATGGTTTACTCTTCCGGAAACGATAAGTACCGATTGTATAGGGTTTCAATAGCACGAAAAGTAAAAAGGAGGAAGGGGAAAGTCAAAAAATAATCTTCAGCAGCGCTATTTTCTTTAACGACGTCCCACTTTAAAAACCCACGCGCCGCCATTGAAAAGAATTAATAAGCAACATTTGAAGCACTGTCTTCTTTTTTTGTATATAAAATATGCAAAATGCTACGGAAGCAGGATTTATTCTGCTTTGAGAGATGATACTGTCTCGTGCAGAACTTGTAAGAAGTGGTTCCTGGAATTCCGAGCTGAAGATTTGCACTTAAATGGTTCAGAACGTCCAGTACAACCAGAAATGTGGAAAAAGAAGAATTAAAAGCACTGTTGGAAGAAAATCCTTGACGTATACTATTAGAGCTCAGGCAAGAATTTGGAGTAACAGGGCAAGCTATTGAAATATTTACACATGCTAGGAAAAATTCAAAAGGAGAGTCGTTGATTACCAAATGAACTCCCAACAAAGAGTAAGAGATAAGAGTAGACCCTTTGAAGTTTTCCAGTCATTGCTTTCCAGATTCAAGAGAAACCACTGTCTGTATTACTTTTTTATAAATAAAGGTTAAAGGTCGATAACCTAATAAAATCTCATAATGATCCACATCTGGTAACTCAATAACTGCAGAGCAGCCATAACATTATTCACACTTGTCTAGACGTATGGCCAGGCAAAGCAAATGAAGAAGAGAACACAGAAGAGGTAACACAATTGGGTTTTTGAATAAAAAACAATTTTCGATTTTTTTACTTTATTTTAAAACTTTATCAGAAATAATATTGATAATCAATGCGAAAAACTTTTAAAAAACTTGAGACAATTCATTATAGATGAATTAAAATGTATAACATTTAAAAAAACGTGACTACGAAAGCACCGGAATTAGCTGCTATGTTTGTGACGTCAGAATACTAAAGTGTTTTCACGTCAGTGAGAGTACTGACGGCTTCTATTCGTATATATACTGTCGTAATTGTTCATAGCTGTAATTATTGTTGGTTAAGTGCAAAATAAAATATTGTTGATTACTAATTTAATTCAGTAATGTGTGACAAAGGGTTCATAAAGGCCAATTCTTATAATGTACCTGCTGTGGATATTTTTATCGTCACAGATTTTCTGAAAAATGGCATTCGGTTCAATTCAGCTGAACTTCGAGGTGCTAAAGCATCGATGTAGTTTTTTTTTTAATAATAATAATGTAAATGTAAATAAGTAAGAAAATATATCTATTAAATATAATTAAACTATTTGTAGGGTGTAACGAGAATGTTACGGTGACAACGCTATAGGTTTAGTTCAATTTAGCCGCAAAAATGCTATTTGCACAGTAAAACGACATAAAGTTCGGAGTAAAGCTTATACAGTTACCTTGATTATTAATGAAAAATTAAGAAAAGTTCAAGATACTCAAAGCCACGATTGGCAGCTTCAGCAGATAATAAATACTCATACAAAAAAAATGATATAATGTTATAAATAGTAATATTTTGTATATATTTGTAAAATTGGTTTTCAGAAATAATAAAAAATGTTAAATATTTTATAACCAAAAAGTATTTTCTAGTTTTGTAATTATTTTTTACCAGCCAGAGATTTCCCAAATAAGAGAAGGCACCTTTTTGAGTGGAAAACTTTTATAGTCAAAGGGTGGGACTCCCCTGTTAAGATCTACCCACTAGAAAACCACTATGTACCACAACATATCCTGAAACCACTGCCAGCCAGTGCCTATAATGAATTCCTATAATGCCTATAATAAATTCCTAACCTATGTTTAAACATACATTATCAAATAAATATATTCAATTAATAGATGAAATGAACCAAAATCGTGAAAAACACTAAATAATTTAACTGTTTTAAATATTTAAAATAAAATTATACCATTTTCGTTACTTTTTGTTTGGGTGGTAGGTTTGCATTTCTATTTTTCTTTTTTGCATACTCCTTCAGATGTTTGTTTTGATTCCATGGAAAACTGCTATGCCTTAATTTAACTTGTTGGTGTTCATCCAACTAATCACGCAAATTTATGTAATCTTCGCCCATCTAAAAATTAGATTATCCTGTAAAACTTTCATAAGTATAAGACTTCTCATATACGATTACCTTCCAAATTGGTAGTTGCATTTTGTTATTGTCTATTCTTGTCTAATTCTTGTCTTCATTATTACTACCCTCGGTTGTGTTGATACATGTAGATTCTTTGCGGACAGGCAGGAATATTCCTTCTTATAAATTTGGCACGTTAATTTGTTTTGCTTACATGAATTATATAATATAAATAAGAGTTATAAAAATGAATTCAAAAAACTCTAACCTGATTTCATTCTGAACTTACCTTTGAGCCTCCATATCTTATGTAAAGATATATGACAATAACGTCGAACACAGCACCGAAAACCTAAATAACAAATAAAAGCAAGATATAGAGCAATGACTAAGATCGATAAATTGTTTTATTTACTCGAGACTCCGACTATGATATAACTTCCGAATTGCTCCGAGCCGAACCGATATTGGCGATATTGGCCTTCGGTACAATTGTGAGGTCACAATGGTTGCGGTTTTTTCGGGAATTATCGGCGTGTCATCGGTACTAGTTTTAAAAATTAATTTTCAATTTGATATAACTTTTTAATTATTAGAAAAAAAAGAGTTTTGTTATAATACTGATATATGATCTTTCCATTTATGACAAAAATTTTGTTCAAAAGCCTAATTAATAGTTATAAGATAGTGACATGAAAAGAAATTAGAAATATAGCTTTGCCAAGATGAAGTAGCTATGATTGATTTAAAGTAGGCCGAAGTTTGACGATGTTGCCCTTTGGGGCCATTATTTTTACATCTATTTTTTACTGTCGTACTAAAAATAAAATGTATTATTCTGATCTTTTCCATTCTCTGTTGATAACCAATCTCTATAACTGTATAACGAACAATAAATGTAAGATATATTTTCCTCTTTTGTTACGCAAGGAACCAACTGAAAACAACAATTACTGCCTTTTATGGACGGGGAAAATCACGACGCAGATTGGAAAGCCTCATCATTTCACGCTTTATCTTGGGCCAAGACAATTTGTCTTTTAAACGTGGTTATTTCAGTGCGGAAACTTTTGTATAATATAACGTATTTATCGTCCTACATAACACAACTTTTCATTCCTTAACCGCAATACGAATCGTTATTACAGATTAGTTCGTTGCTCTTGTTAGAACACCCTTTATAAATACATTGCCTCACATTAGATAACATAAGTATCAAAGGTTACGTTTATTTTAAAACAGATGCGTTCATTATGACCCAAACTGTATATATGACTTTTTTAACATTTTACTGGATCATTCTCGGTGTTATTTTATTTGGGGACCTTACAGTGAGACCTCGTAGACGAACAAGAGCATAAATAATAATGAACAGCTGAAATCCAACGAAATTCACGTCTATTTTGTCTCCGTTGGCGATCAAATTTATTTTTAAACAACAGATTTTTGGCAATATTTGATTTAGTTCAAGTTTAAAGTCGTATAAAAATACGCATTCACAAATACTGTCGACCAGATGTACTGCCAACCAATTAATGCGACAACATAATTGTTGATATACTAATTTTCAGTATAAATAAACTGCTAACAGTAACATGTATCGAATGAAAACACCCATTAGTAATGTCAAAATAACGGAAGACTAAGAAAATTTATTGAAGTTCAAGCTTGTTCATAAATTTATTTGTATGATTGGTTCCTAAGAAGTAAAGAATTAACCCATACATATTTGGTCGGTTCTAATTTACACTATAAATTGTTTATTTCCTCTGCTCTAACCCCTTCAGTTTTATGACAATACCAATAAAACCTTCCTCCTACAAATTGTGGATTCATCGGTTAATATTAACAAATAAAACTCTTCAAAAATCACCAATTGGCTGCAATAAACTCTTAACAACCCCTGCCGCAACGAAACCCTGCAAAGTTCTAAGAAACGTAAACAGGACCGGACCTAATAAAATAACAGGTAAAACGATAAAATTAATTTTATACCTGGTTTAATAGTTTCGAAATATTTTAATTTAGTTTATATTCTTTTCTTAAACAGTGCAGTTCTATAATTTCGATCGTATTTTTTGTTATTCCAAACGTGCTAAAAATGTGGTGTTAGTATCTTGGCAAAATAATGATCATTGTGCCTCCGGTAGTGAGAATGCTAAGCAAATTGTTAAAAATGTGTAGGTTTCTTTATTGAATACGGGGCTTAATAGAAATGCAGCGACTACAGAAACATATTCATTAACGAAAAGTCCGTTGTCTATCGTTAAAGATATTGTGGCGAAGCCAATTAAAGCCAAAAAAGTCCGTAGTGATTCTTGTAAAAGCAAATGTGTTGACGACAGCGACAAAGACTTAATTCGAAGTAAAATTTATGCTATGTATGAAGAGCAAACTGTGCCTACATTACATTCATTGCAACAGCGACTAAATTAAGATGAAACCAACATTATTTGCAGCAGAACAAGCCTCCGGAGAATAATATCTCTAATGAGTATTTCATATCGGACCATGAATAAAAAACAAAGATTAATGGAATAACAACGATTGCGGCGATGGCGGTTTGACTACTTAAACTTAAATAAAAAAAATACAGATTAGAAAATCATATCATTACACTGAGGAACAGCAATTTTGTTGATTTGGATCTGTGACTTGTTTTTACTAATTTTTCATCTCTGAATTCAAAACCCCCTCATTTTACCTTAAAAGTGTACATACGAAAGGAAATAAGGTGAGATCTGACCAAATAGATTAGAATATTTTATTCATACAGAGGTTAATATATTATTAAAAGTTAAATTGTGTTTATACCAAAAATAAATAAAGGATATTATGGTAAAAATTTCTTCTTATAGCTTTTCCTGGAGTGTTCAGTTTGTGGACATTCTCGCTTGATTCTCCAACAGTAGTCAGCTGTCATACTGACATCCCATCTACCTTGATACCGCGCTTCCATAATCTTTAGATCTTAGTGGAATCGCTCTCCTAGAGCACCAAGATTTTCTATGAAGTTAGCAAGATGACTATGTGAGAAATGCAGTTTTATGCTCATGTTACAACCAAGCTTTTTAAAGCTCTCCAAGAGTTGTTGAACAATTTCGTTGTAATTCGAGGCTCGTGTATTTCCAAGAAAGTCTTTAACAATCTTTTTAAAAGCCAACCAAGTATTCCTTTCAAGTTCGGTCATTGTTTCAGTGAAATTTTCATCTTGAACGAGTTGCCGAATCTGTGGACCATCAAACACACCAGCCTTTATCTTTTCATATGACAGGCTAGGGAATGCCGAAATGATATACTTAAAGCAGTCTCCTTCAAATGACAAAGCCTTAACAAATTGCTTCATAAGACCTAGTTTTATATGCAAAGGCAGAAATACAATGTTTTTCTGTCGACAAGTGGCTGATTTAAAATGTTTGGATCACCAGGTCTTAGGTCAGATCTTGGCGGCCAGTTCGATTGCACCCAATGCTTCTCACGAGCTCTGCTGTCCCACATGCACAAAAAACAGGGATACTTGGTATACCCGCGTTGCTGGCCAAGAAGGAAACAGACCATTTCAAGGTCAACACAGATGATCCATTGGTGCATGTTATATTGCAATAAGTCAATGACTTTCTTTATGTCGCCATATTCTTCACACAAAGAAACTGAATGACCTATTGGGACTGAACCGTATAAATTTCCATTATATAGGAGAACACACTTCAAGCTACGCTTTGAGCTATCGCCATTCATATAAACAATCGCCATTCAGTTGCGTTATAGTTAGAAATGGCCAATTCTTTCATTAAACCTTCTACGTTCTGGCAATATAAAAATCCGTCATTATTTCTGAAGTACTGCCTAAATT
Source organism: Cosmopolites sordidus (assembly GCA_031761425.1). NCBI lineage: Eukaryota > Metazoa > Arthropoda > Insecta > Coleoptera > Curculionidae > Cosmopolites > Cosmopolites sordidus. The sequence continues at coordinate 31,668 of JARFXV010001781.1, read as the reverse complement.
CACTTTCTCTGGATCGATAGTAAGTGACTTTAGCTCCTTTGTCAAGAAAATTTTTTTCGTGCAGTCTTGATGCTAATAATTCCGATGCTTTTTGGATAATCCCAAATCTCGTGCTAAATCGTTTAATTCATGTTGATTGAATCCTTTACGAACAGAATCATTGGAATTCTTCGTCAGTGGAGTCACTTCGATCTTCACTTGATTCATATTCTTGTATTTCTAAAGAAGGTAATTCTTGAAAAACTGGCACTGGAATTTCAGCTGAATGAGGCACAGGGCGTATAGCTGATGGTAAACTAGGGTACTCAATTTTATGTTTGTTTTTCTTGTTGAATCCTGATGTTTTCACTATGCAAAAGTAGCAATCACTTAAGTGATCTTTGGGCTCTCGCCAAACCATTGGTATACCAAACGAAAGTTTATTATGTGTAACCTTCGTCCACATTCGTAAACTCTCTACACACTGCTTGCACACTTTATGAGGGGCCCATGATTTATCTTGGTCACCTATTTTCTTTACACTTTACCTACTTCTTTTCACTTTAAAATATACAAAATAGGCTTGCCTGACAAATGTACTAATATTAGTTTGTTGAATGGAGATGGTAAAACTGCCACATATATAACAAAATGAATCAGGGCTGTTTAAGCACTTTCGACGAGAACTACCAGAGGCAGACATAACGAAAATATATAGTTATGTATGTATACTTTGACTTCATTATATCAGAGCGACACAAACCCGCGTACTTTAGCATCTCATGCGTAACTGACCGAACTAGTTTTGGATGACGCAACGTCACTCACGCCCTCACTCCTAGGTTGAAGAAGGTTCGCCGGTAAAAGAGCAGTAGTGACTTCTGTAATTCGCCACGCTTAGTCGGATGCGCAACTGTAGAGAAAAAACTTGACGTGATAGAAAAAAACTAAATAAAGTTTTGGAATTAGCATGTCAATTTACGTATAAGACAGCTTAAATATCGAACTCAACAGAAATTATTTTTCAAATTGTTGCCCAGTGTTATCTACCTTGATGAAATATGGTTCGATACACGAGACGCTAGCAAAAGGATGGGTAAATACATCAATAAAATGCCAAACCAAAGCCACAATGAACAAGGAAAAAAGAATTACCATTTTACATGCTGGTTCCGAGGATGGATGGGTTAAATTGTTTACGGTTGTCCTCCAAAAATATTAAACATTTATCTTTGGACTACCATGACGACACTACAGCAGGACTTTTTGAAGATTGGTTTATAAATAGTATTTTGCCCCCAAAATAATAACCGCCAAAAAAATAAAGTTCCTAATGCAAATAACACTAAATTGGAAATTTAGAACTACATGATAAAAACGATATATGCTTCGAAAATACATATTAAAAATGTGATCTTCTAGAAATATTAAAGACATTTAATATTAAAAAGGAATGTGTATGTGATACCATTGATGCTGATATGGGACATACGGTTTTACGCCTTCTACCGTATCACTGTATTTTTAATCCAATTGTGCATATGTGGCATCAGGAAAAATCCAATTTTACAACAGAAAGCATTTCTACGACTCTAAGTGCAAGTGCTGCAATATTAATTAGGAAGGTTGTAAATGGTATACACAAAGAAAGATGGATAAATTCGATTAACCATGTTATTAAAATAAAAGATTCCAATGGCACATTTATTAATAATATAGAAACACTTATTATTAATGTAGATCAAAATGACAGTGAGAACGAAATCGAATTAAATGTATAATTAAACCTAAGTTATAATTTTTATTGTACTAATAGATAATTTTATTTATTTATTTTTTTGAATTGTACTAATAAATTGAAAATAGCCAAACTAATAAAGAATGTTTTAGTCATATATATTAATAATAATAATTGAATCATATTTTAACAATAATGTCTGAATGATTAAAAAACTTAATTAAATGAAAAACCCAAATAAAGGAAAAAAATATAATTTAACAATATTTTATTTTTTCCAAAAACATTCAGAAGTTCTCTCCGGCTCCGGCACCTTTTAAGAAACTAGAAATATTTTTGTTGAGATTTATTGGGGCAATTAACATTTTGCCGAAGGGCCACGAAATATCTTGAAACGGTCTTTAAATCAATTGAAAACAGCTAAGGCAAGAATAACTAAAAAAGAGAAAATAAACTGTATTGAGAGAACAGACTAGAACACAGACTAGAACAGACTACTGTTGAGAACATTACTAGAATCATTAAGTTTTTCTTCATGTAGTGCCACATCTCCTTAGTGAGGCTTCAAGCTTCGCCTCCAACCACATCGACATATTAAATCAATCCAGTCGGAGGTTATATACGAGGCGTGCTAAGAAATGAAGCGTCCGATGTGACAACACTGTTGGCTTCCCCTTTGGAGGGGTGGCAGCGAACATGTGGCAAAATTAGTTCAACAGTGTTGAACTAATTTTGCAAAACTTCAACCTTTTTGCGAGCGTCACCCACTTCACCACTTCGCTTGCATCAAGCATATTTATTATATAATTTTTAATATACTTGAAATCAAAAGCCTGTCATCAATAATGAGTTCTCAAACTGTGAATAAAACCTTGATCCACTGATTACAGAACAGATGTAAAATTTATAAATAATATAACATATATTTTAAATTTAAAATACGTGAATGAGTAAGGGTACTGTCAACAAGCAATAAAATCTTATTTGGTCTTGCTAATTGCTTGTCCCAAAATTTTAAGTCACATTCCGTGAAATGTGTGGGTTGGGGTTATATAAGAGCGTTTACTTGCTGTGTAATTAAGAGGCAACTTTTTATGGTTTTAAAACATCTGGAATTTATAAATTTACCAATAACCGTTCTCATTTCCGGTCTACTTACGCACACAAGAACAGTTATTCCGATATACCGATTTTTTTTATTTTTCTGGAAACTCAATAGAACAGTAATGTTTTATGTTTGTTTTTCATTATCGTAGAAACAGAACACAGTAAACTTTTTCAAAGACCTAAATTTGCAAATATTTAGTTTTATATAACTTCCAATTTCATTAACTATAAAAATATTCTAATCATCTTTCTGAAACAAACTTCTGTTAGTTTATGCATCACTTAAGAACAAAACTAAAAAGATAGCCAAAGAGTATGAACATTATAGTATAACTAATTTTTGAAAGGTATTTGATTTGATTATGAGCTCATCTTTAGCCACGGTTTAATATCATTCTTCCGGTCATATCTCTTATATAGGTCTCAGTATGTTGAGTTCAATGGACATCGTTCCAACGTTTTTATTACTACTTGCGGAGCTCCAAAGGGAAGCTATATTACGCCTTTAATTTTCTTGTTTTTTGCCTTCGTTTTTACAACTTTTATTTAAATTATTTAATTCATGTAGGGAAAAATAATAACGTGTCACATTTATAAGAAGGAATATTCCTGAGTATCTGTAAAGAATCTACATGTAACAACACAACCGAGGGTCGTAATAATGAAAAACCCCAACAGGATCGTCTATTTTGTAGGATACGAATAACAATATTCAAGATAGCGCGAATAGACAAGAACAAAATTCGACTGCCAATTTGGAAGGTCATCGTATATGAAAAATCTTATAGTTATGAAAGTTTTACAGGATTTGGTTCGAGATTGTTTGTCTGTGTTCTCTAAACCTTTAACAAAAATTTATAACTTGTCCTTGCAGACATGCCCATTTCCTGAAGCATGGAAATTGGCTAAAATATATCCAGTTTACGAGCAAGATGACAGGCATTTGATCTCAAATTATACACCAGTGGCAGTGTTGTCAAATTTTGCTAAGGTGTTTGAGATTTTGCTGTATAATCGTGTTTATCAGGCGATTAAGGGTATGCTTTCACTAAGACAGCATGGTTTTGTAGAGGGCAGATCTACGGTAACTAATTTGGTATCGTTCATTCAATATGTTGCTAATGCCTTAAATGCTCGACTGCGTGTCGATGTAATTTACACGGACATATCTAAGGCATTTGATATAATTGATTCGGATGCACTTTTGAGTAAAGCTCAAGAGTTTGGAATAAGTGACAAATTCTGCAGATTCCGACTATCTTATCTAACTAACCGCCAATATTATGTAAACTACAATAACTATCAGTCATTCATATATAATGCAAATATGGGGGTACCACAGGGTTCCAATCTTGGCCCGCTATTGTTTCTGATGTACATTGATGATCTCTCCGGGCTTTTGGATTGTGAAAGTATCATGTTTGCAGATAACTTGAAACTTTTTAGAGTTGTAAACAACATCCAGGATTGTAGGGGGCTGCAGAGAAATTTGGAAAAAGTAAATGAATGGTGTGAGTTGAATGGGCTTCAATTGAATACTAAGAAGTGCAAAGTAGTATCATTTTCTAATAAGTTAAATAACTTTAAGTTTAATTATTCCATTAACGCCTGTAATCTGGAACAAGTCCCTAATTTTAAAGATTTAGGAATAACTTTCGATACAAAGCTTTCTGTTGTGAATCACATACATAGTGTAGTGAATAGTGCTTTTAAATCGCTTGGGTTTATAATTCGTAATTGTAGATCATTTGATAATTGTGATGCTCTAAAGAGTTTGTTCTATGCTTGTGTTAGATCTAAAATTGAATATGGTTCTCGGGTGTGGAGCCCATATTACAAAAACCATAAGAAACATTTGGAGGATGTACAACGGCGATTTTTAAAGTTTCTTTACTTTAAATAATTTGGTGTTTACCCGAGAAGAGACTTTGATCATCATCAACTGCTGATTATGAATAATTTTGAATCATTGGAGTTAAGAAGATGTTATCATTCTGTGAAATTTTTATATAAATTGTTGCATAATAAAATTGATAGGCCATGCTTGCTCGGTCAGTTGAGCTTCCGGATAATGAGGGTGGAGTCTAGACTTGCGTTGCCATTTTATTTGAATCTGGCTTTGAACAATGTTTCCATTAAATCGCCATTATACTATATGTGCTCTATTTTTAATGGTATTTCAGCGGATTGTGATATGAATAATAGTTCATGGCGCCACATATTGATATGTGTGCGTAATTACTTTATGAGACAATGATTGAGTTTGTTTTTGTTATATTTATTAAAGGTAATACCGTTTTTTTTTGTGTAACTTTACTTTATTTTCAGTATAGACTTTCAACCTAATTAATTTATTGTTTACTTCATTTTCTCTTTGAATTTTATTTTATTTTATTTTTTTCTATTATAGTATGTTATTTTATTCAATATTGTAGAGATTAGTGTAATTATTATTATATTTTGTAATTGATTACATTAGATATTCGTAATTAGCTCTGTAATTGGGTTATCCTGTTGGGCTAATAAAGCATTATTATTATTATTATTATTACTGAAAAGTACATGCATTTATGTGACTAAAGCTTTTCACTCAAAAAAAAAATTTGGTTAGGTGCCCTCTTTTATTTCGGAAATATCTGGCTGGTCATGCATTACAGATACTTAGCACCTGGATATATTTATATTTGCAAATATTATTAAATTATGAGTCTAATGTGGTGGTTTGTAAAACATGTATGACGAAAAATCGGCATCGTTTTAAAAATATTGAAAACCTTAATTAAAGCAATAATGTATGGGTATGGGTGGATTTTTTTGAAAATATTGTTAAGAGAGTTTAGTGTGGTGGTTTGAAGAATCGGTACGGTTTGGGTAGTGATTGTTTTTATTGTGAATTGATTATTAATGCAGTTTATATATTTTAATCTACTTTAATAGATTATCAATATTATCCTCGTTGGAGAAACTTTTATTGTATGTATTTAACAGTGCATTCAAAAACATTGATTCACATCTTGAGGATAAAAATATAGAATTTATTAAACTGCCTTCGGTTAGTTCTGATATAAAATTATCACAATCTAAGGTTTTAGAAGGCAACCGAGTTGCTGCTCTACGTATTCATATAGAATGCATCATCGGAAGAATACGAGAGTTCGATTTTCTCATACCTCATGCAGTTATTAATTAAATGTTGCCTTTTTGTTGCAGGCCAATGTTGCAGGCTATTGTTATCATTGCTACAGCATTAGTGATTTTACAATCACCTATAATATCAACATAGGTTTATTAATATTTATTTAAAAAAATAATAACTAATTACGTTTAAAAAACAAATTTACTTAATATTCTTTTTATAAGTTAACATCAATAAAAATCATACAAAAATATAATTTAATATTACAAATCTGTGACTATAAAAATATCCACAGCAGGTATATTATCAGAATTAGCCTTTATGGACACTTTGTCGCACCATACTGAAGTAAATTAGTAACCAACAATATTTTATTTTGCACTTAACCAACAATTATTTTGACAGTATATATACAGGTAGAAACCGTTGATAATATTGACGTAAAACACTTTATCATAATGACGTCACAAACATGGCAGCCAATTGAGGCGGGTTCACAAGAACGTGATTGTTTAACATTTTATAAATTTTAATTTATTCATAATTAATAGAAAAAAAAGCTTTCCGCATCGATTATCAATATTATTTATGATAAAGTTTTAAAATAAACTAAAAAAATCGATATTTATTTTTTATTCTACCCACCTTATCAACCAGACATCTTACACTCAGATTACCAAATATTCCGCTTCAAAATTGTTTAAATGTGAAATCTTTTCAAACAGGTGAAGAGGTAAAAAACAACCTGTTGATATGTTTGCACAATAAAGATCCTAATTTTGGCAAAAAGACATCACGTGCCTACCACTACGTTGGTAAAAAATGATAAATAATAATGGTAACTTCGTAATAGACAAATAAATGTTTACCTAATATATTTTCGTTTCTTTTTTTTTTTTTAAACACTTAGGAACCTTAAGGACAACCCGATATTAAGATAAATAAAGAAGGACACAGTTATGTTCAAATTTACAAAAAACAAATAGCTGTTGTATATCTGCAGATGTTTAGGAGCAAGTTAATAGCGGAAAACGGTCATGGAGTAATACAAGAGAAAAAGAGCAAAGGGGAAAAGTCAGTTTTCTAGCTTTAACGGACTCGCGAAATGTCTTTTTCCATTGTCATTATACGAACGCTATAATACCACTTTACAACGATTATACTGCATTATTACACTGTGGTGCATCTGTTGTAACGATATCTAGTTAATTAAATTGTGCTTGGTGTTGTTAAAACAACAAGAAAAGTCTTCTAGGAAGCAATTTGTGTTTTATTCTATATTACTTTTACAGCACTTATTTTTATATTCAAATCGAATTTTAGAAAAATTGCTCTGAGATATGTGTAATAAACAGTAATGGAGAATAAATTATTAAAATTTATGTTAAGGAAGATTATATTTGTTCTCTAATTTATGGTTTTGAAAATTAAAAACTCAGTGTTCATAAAATATTAATTAGTTTACCGAAAAGGAGGGTGTCACATACACTGATAAATATTTAATTTGATGTGATGGAAACAAATCTCAAAAAACATTTTTTTTATCTTCCATATATTTTTGGTAACATGAACATGCAATATAAGTTATAGGATGCAGCGAGGAACTTAACTGGTTAAAACTTGTTTCTTCTTCTCTATTAAATCTACATTAGTAGATCCGTCTTCCCGAATGTGTAGTATTTTCTGCATCGTAAATAGTACATTTTTCGAGTCAAGTTTGTCTTTAATTTTACTTTAATCGTGGTTAACTTAAAACACAACAATTTAATCTCAATTGGTATTCTCAAGTATTTACTCTCTTGATAGTTCGTAGCTCCCATACCAAGTGTATATATACAGGGTTTTAATATATGTGACGTATATATACAGGGTGTTAGTTTTCAACTAGTGTTTAAGAATGTAAAATCGTTTTACGAAACTATAGTCACACAAATGTTGTTTAAAAATAAAAGTGATATATAACAAAGTAAAAAATTGTTTTATTCCTTTTAAAAAATGAACTATCACAAAGTATATCGGACAAATCAATTAATAATTATATACAAGGTGTCCCGAAACTCAACGTGAAGCGGGTGCCGGGCGAAAGGCCAGGCTAGACCAGTTCTGGCAAAAATAAGAAAAAAATCCATGTCACCGTGTTAAGTGATAATAAGCATATACACCCTAGGCTATATCTTTAGGTAGGTGATCATAAATGTGCCAATTTTACAGTGTTATTTTTTATAACGTGTTCCTAACTAACCATGCCATTAATCACAGTCACAAATCAAACAATGAAGGTTGTTAATTTAGTTAAAAAAAAAGTTTTATTGACTCGTAGTTTAAAAAAGTATATCAGCTAACTTCGGCATTCATTTAAAAAAAAATGTATTACACTATTCTGGGCAAGTTATTTCAAAAGATGTCTCATTTAGTCAAAATGGTTCAACAACTGACACTTTTCTTTCCACAAAAAATATCATTGCATATTTTTTTTGCAAGTGGACCACATTTCAAAAAACTTATAATATGATAAAAAATACTTTTGTGAGCTCAAAAATGGACTTCACCAGTGTAAGTGAGATGGACAGATGTTATAAAGTGAAGCTGTTTGCTATCTCATGACTACACTCCCAAAATCGATTTTTGCAGCACAATGTTCACGAGAAAACGTAAAAATCCACAATTTCTAAATAACATTTTATATACTGATCAACCGACGTTTCAAAAAGACGATTATTTAAACTTGCATAACTTACGCAGTTGGCGCGCGGGAAACCCGTATTTAAGGCGTGAAAACTGGTCCCAGTATCAATTTAAAGTTAGCATGTGGACTGGAATTTTAAACGGACAAATAATTGGACCATTTGAACTGCCGGAAATTTTCAATGGCGCCAACTACTTGGATTTTCTCCAAAACGATGTGCAGACTTTTTTAGAAGATCACTCAATATCTACAGAAAAATGTGGTTTTAACAAAATGGTTGCCCAGCTCATCCTGTGCTGACATAATTTTTTTAAACCACCACTCAATAAAACTTTTTTTTTTACTAAATTAACAACGTTCATTGTTTGATTTGTAACTGCGATTAATAGCACGGGTAGTTAGGATCACGTTATAAGTGATCATGACATGGTCTTATTTTCGCCAGAACTGGTATAGCCTGGCCTTTCGACCGACACCCTGTGTATATATAACTGCAGAATCCATAAACATTAACTCAATGATTGTTTGAAGGTGGAGTTCCATCTTTGGAAACCCATGGACATGGACAGCTCATCTTCAGACACACATTGAAAATACCATGTGTGACTTTACATGTGTGACTATTAGTTTAAAATATTAAGCAGTGAAAATTATGTAAATGATAATGTAATAATTGAAAATGATGAGAACTGAAATTATTTTTGAACAGTATGATCTAATGACAGGGGCAATTTATTTTGAAATAGTTTGAAATTATGACTTGAAATTTGCAAGTGTAGTACAAGTCACTACGATATAAAACTTGATAAAATGCGGGTGTCATTTCTAAAAATAAAAAAGAATAAAGCCAGTCGAGTTAGCCGCGGTGTCTAAGGCGCCAGACCGATGATAACGACGGTTGGCGCGGTAGTGGGTTGGAGTCCTGCTATTTCGGTTTGGATGTTTGTGTTTGTTGTCTACTCTACTGTAAAGGGGCACATGTAAAAGCACTAGGAAAGATAGACACGCTAAATAGTCATAGAAGTCCATGCGTATATAATATTAATAAAAAAAATATAGCAATAAGGTGTATTTGAAGCACCCTGTAAACATGTTGGAAATAACACTCGTCGATAAACTTGTCGATAAAAAGTACCCCTTCTAAATACGAGGTATATATACGATTGTGGTCAATAAAATAAGAGTGGTAGAATTTTGTTTTAAAAATCAAGTTTTCTTTTCTAGTTTATTTACCATAATAAATAATATACAGTCAAAGCTCCTTATTCACGGTTCCGTTATCAGTATCAGTAGCGCTCTCAGTATTCGCGGCTTAACAAATTTCGCAGCTGAGAATTTCTTTATTCGCGGATCTAAAACTAAGGATACATATTATATTTTTAGAATAATATGTATTTATTTACCTGTTACCTTTCGAAACAAATAAGTATGAAAGAGTTATAAACAAACAAGTCTTATTGCCGCTTAGCTGAAAGTTCTTCGACAAACAAGTCACCGCTGACTATCCATCAAGAAATCAGAAGACAAAATAAGGAATTCTACAGTTTTAACCTCAGTATCAGCAAATATTATTTGTAATTCAGCAATTGAAGAAATGGAAGATGCAGTAACACAATGGGCTGAAGGCTGTAGCTAGAAAAGTGTGTCTTTAAATGGTGCTATAAACTGTGAGAAAAACAAGCGTCTTTACGCACATTTTAAAGAACCTGGTGATGAACATACGAATGGAGGATTTCAAGCATCGGAAGATTAAATTGTTGGAGAACCTGCATCTGCAGACACTTCAGTACCAGTAACACATACAGAAGAATTTTTAAAGTTAATTGCTGATGGTGAATACAAGCCTGAACAAGTGTCTAATGCAGACGAAACTACCCTATTTTGGAAAAGACTGTAAACAATTATTTATGTCTAAAAGTGAAAAGTCCGGCACTGGTTTTAAGACAGCAAAAGATAGAGTTACATTTCGAAGCAGTTCTAATTTTGGACAATGCTGTAAGATATTTTATTTTTGCCTCCTAACACGACGGCCTTACTCCAATCTATGGACCCAGGAATAATCCAGGCCTTTAAGCTCGCTTACATCAGACAAACCTTTAAAATCATACTGGACTCTATGGAATGTAATTCTGAACAATGAATGTGAATCCTGACAAGAAGACATTATGTCAAGAAATTCACAGGTTAGTTTTCTAGACCTGTAGAAGATGCCGCCACATAATCGACTCCATACCAAAAAGATGTCAAACAGTTATTAAGAGTAATTGCCATGGCACATAGTACTAAGCTTCGGTAATTATATAGACTAAATAGTTTTAGAGAAAATACACAGTGGGCAAGTGGAGAGCATTAAAAATATTCAAAAAACAAGGAAAACATTTTTTTTATGCTCCACGTAAAATTTTCAATCCTTCAGTCACCATCAAACGCCAACAAGCATCTCCCGAGACCAGTTTCTGGCCTTAAGCCGTCATCAGTCGGGCTTCGAGATGTAAGTTCGAATGCAACTGAAGGATTGACCACTGTTTCATTCTGTTTTAGGTTGACCCGTAGGCCCCGAACTTTATTAGATTAATTTACCCCGAAACGGGTCCTGACCTTTCCCTTTTTTGGGGTACTCTTACCCCTGGAGCGTCGAACTTTTCCCTGAGGGTCCGGTTCGACGTTGTTCGAATTAGGTTTTCAGCGAAGACCAGAGAAACTTCGCGAAGGTTAATTAGAAAATGTCGACTAAGTCACATCGGGAATTCGATTTATCCGCGTCCAAATGCCGGGCCGACGACCGCGGTAGCCGAAGGTCCGCCATCTGTAAACGGGAAATCTGGGTTTAGAAGGCGGTACTTGCTGGAACTTATGCAGATCGGAAAACCCGAGACGTTCGGGTTCCATAGGTCTGCTGTCCGGAATTAATGACGAAGTGAATGGATTTGTAGACCTCCAAGGGAGTTTTGGAGGGCGTCAGTGAGTTGCGCCTGAAATTGGCTAACAAGCTGACCTATTAATTGCCCCAAGTTCGGAGAAGGGATTGTTCACCTGTGGAGAGGGCTGTTTGGAAGGAACCGTGTTCCTCTGGGACCCCAACACGAAGGTTGGAGGGGGAATCTTTTCATTGGATTTTGGACCTGAAAGGGCCCTGTTGGTCTTAATTTGTGTTGATTTGTTCGTCGAGTTTTCTGGACGCGCTGGACAACCTTGGAAACTCGCTGTATGCTCGCCTCCGCAGTTGCAGCACGTCGCTTTGGTCTTCTTGTCCTTTTTGCAATCTCTTGAGCAGTGTTGTTGTCCGCACTTAACGCAGGTAGGGTCTGCGTGGCACTTCTTAGCCGAATGACCGAATTGTTGGCAGTTAAAACACTGCACACCTCGGCCATTCGACTTCTGACTATGAACCTTGATAACCTGGTCGAACAAAGTCTTCAATTCGAAATTTTTTTTTTCCTCTTTTGGTAGGATTACTTGCACGAGGGCCATCGGGGAATCTTTGGCTCTCTTCCATCTTTCCACATGGACTGGATGAAAGCCCATGTCTGTTAATTCTTTGGCTATTGTCGCCGCTGGGATGGATTCTACCACTTCTCTCAATACCGCCCGAAGATTATGTTCCTCGGGGGTACAAAAGGAGTGGTACTTGTAGCCACGCTCGTCAAACAACTTGGTCGCGGCCCTGTAGTCATCGGATGAAGCGAGTCTGAGCATGACCCCGTTCGGATTGGTTGTTGTCTTTCCCAGGTTGATGTTCTTTTCTTTGCAGATACGTAATATCTGCAAATACTCGCTTTTGTCACTTATGACAATCGGCGGTATTTTGGCAACTTGTGGAGGTCCTTGCGATGCCTTTTTGGGGGTCCTTCTTTGCTTCCGTCTATATCGGAGCGGGTTTCTTGAAGACTGGGGTTTTTGTGGCCCCTTCAGATGCAGGCTTCTTCGGAGGTGGAAAATCCTCCTTTTCGGCCATGGCTGCACGCTTGTTTTTCTTCTTTTTGGGAAACTGGAAGCTGTCTTTCGATTCGGTGGCTGAAGACCAGCCGACTTCCGACAATTCTATGTCAGAACCGTAGAATGGGATGTCAATGTCAGCGGTTTTTTTTCTTTCTTTTTCACTACCCTTCGCCTTGGAAAAGGCGTCGGGTTTAGCTGAAACCGTGCTTTGGCTCTTCTTTAGCTGAAGATTCTCGGCTTTTAATTTTTCCAAGTCCTCGGACATGAACTGTTGTCCAATTTGGTCATCTCTGTGATATAACGTAGCTGACCCTCCAGATTAGCAATACGCTTATCTCTTTCCTCAAGTGAGCGTTGGGGCGATTCGAACGCCTCGCGAGTTATGGTGATCACCGCTTTGGTCAATTCACGTTACACAACACTAGCACTAAACGATTGCAAACGATTGCGTAATATTGTGCAACCTTGCCACACCTATGCTGGTTATAACCTCACTTTGATGCTCTACAGAATACGTGTGCACTCTGTGATGGCATTGGCCAGACTTTTCTAAAGGATTGACCAGGGTCCTGACCACATTAATAGGCCAAATCCTGATGAAAGCAGCATAGAAATGCAGCTTACGCCATCCGGTGGGTGGTAACAGTCCTACTGTCGGAAACCATTCGAATCCATACCCAGGCCATATATTCAGGTACCAGATATGCAAGGAAAATGTTTTCCTTGTTTTTTGAATAGTTTTAGAGAATTTACACCTTAAGTTTTTTTATGATTTGTAATAAATGTTTCTAATATTTTTCGACTACATAATTTTATCTAAAATATTTTATATTTTACCAATGTATAATTATGAATAAAATAATCGTCTATATTAAGATTATATATATATATATATATATATATATATATATATATATATATATATATATATATATATATATATATATATATATATATATATATATATATATGTATATATTATTCACGTATGGGCCCTAGTGGACCACGTGAAGTACAATTAGAGGCGTTTGTTGTTGTTAGCCTTCATTTGTGCCCATATTAATTCCATTCTTTCGCTATGAGCTTTTTTCCTTTCATCAGACCAAGTTGTTCCAGTCTTTCTACATTTTTCTCTCTGGCCAACCTTCCAAACGTTAACCTTGTGTCTGAAACAGCCTCTATCCTGAATTTCACATTGTGAAATATTTGCTGATCTTAGGTCCTCTTTAATTGCAGCAATCCATTTAATTATTTCTACTTTAGCTTTACTCCTATTTTCATAAAATTCGACTATTTGTCTAGTTAACCTACTCGGATTCATCCGTTTTATGTATCCGTAAAACTTAAGTCTTCTTTTTCTCATATCGCTATGTATATCTGTGTATTGTTTGATTTCTTGGTTTTCTCGAACTCGGTATGTTGTGCTATTTATTTGTTTGGGGCCTAGGATTTTTCTTACGATTTTTCTTTCCTTCTTTTCAATGTCCTCGATGTCCCTCTTTCTATTCAAAATGAGCGTTTCTGCAGCATATAGACATTCTGGCTTAATAACTGTGTTGTAATGTCTCAGTTTTGTGTTTTTAGATAGGCATTATTTGTTGTAAATATTTTGTGTAAGTCTCAATGCCGTTTCCATTTTTTGACATCTACTCTTATTGGCCGCTTTTTCCAACCCATTTTCCATGATTATTTCACCCAAATATTTGAATTGAGAGACTCGTCTGATGTTACCATATTTTGTTTTTAGAAATGGCGTTCTTAGTCTGTTGCAGGTCATGTATTGTGTCTTTTCAAAGGAAATTTGGAGTCCTACATTTTCTGCTGTTTCTTTTAGGATTTCAATCTGTTTCTGTGCCGTTAATACATCTTGAGCTAAAATTGCTAGATCATCAGCAAATGTCAGACAATCAATTTTGATGTTGGTTCTCCCCAGTTTAATGGACTGGTCAATATTCAGGGCCGACTTTTTTTCACGCCACTCCTGTATTACTTTTTCTAGAACACAGTTAAATAAGAGTGGCGAGAGTCCATCCCCTTGTCTCACTCCAGTTTTAATTTCGAAGGGCTCTGAGATCTCACTCATGAATTTAACTTTTGACCTTGTGTTAGTTAACGTTGCTTTAATAATTGCCAGCGTTTTCAGATCTAGTCCTTGTTCTTTCAAGATTCGGAATAAAAATTCGCGGTCAATAGAATCATATGCTTTTTTGAAATCCACAAATGTACAGACGAGATTTTTATTGTACAGTTTTTGATGTCTTAGAATCAACTTTAGATTCAGGATCTGTTCAGGGCAGGATCTGCCCGGTCGAAAACCTGCTTGATATTCACCAATGTTAGGTTCTAACTGTCCCTGTGCTCTGTCTAGTAGACATTGAGATAGAATCTTGTAACAAACTGGGAGAAGAGATATCCCTCTATAGTTGTTTACATCCGTTCTATCTCCTTTCTTATGAAGTGGATGGATTAGAGCATCTTTCCAATCTTCCGAAATCCGTTCGGTTCGCCAAACTTCTTGTAGAATTTTGGTTATTTCGTTGATTGTACCTAGACCAGCGGATTTCAAAAGTTCAGCAGTGATTCCATCTTCACCACAAGCCTTGTCATTTTTAAGCCGCTTGATTTGCCTAATTATTTCATCTTCATTCGGTGGTAATGAATCTGGGTTTGTTTGTTTAGGTTTTAGGGTTGTTAATTTGTTTAAGGGCTCAGAACAGTTTAGTATTTGTTCAAAATATTTCGCAAGTTCTTTGCAATTGTCTTGGTTATTTAGAGCTAATTGTCCGTTTTCCTTTTGGAAGCAAAGACTTTGCGGTTGATAGCCTGTTAATTTAATTTTAAATATTTTGTAAAAGTTTCGGGTGTTATTTTTTTGGAAATCTTTATATATATATATATATATATATATATATATATATATATATATATATATATATATATATATATATATATATATATATATATATATATATATTTTTTTTTTTTGAAAAATCTGAAAAAGTTGAAAGGGGATATAAATCATCATTTCGCAAGTTAAAGATATATTTCAAAAGGAACAATTTTTCATTGGAAAAAGCATCGTATCGATATCGATGCTATTTCGTTCTTTCGGATTTCTTCTCGGCGTCTCGGTAATAATACAGTTTAAGTCTTTTCAAACTTTTTACTTTGCTCCACACGATTTAGATAGCTTTCGTGAAAGCGGTACAAAAATTCTCTGGAGAAATTCGCCATTATTTTCGCCTGTATGTAGACGTCTAGTTCTTTTAAAACCCTTGCTCCTAATAAAAATCTTTTACCAGAAGATGTCAGGAATTTTCGTACCTTCAGTGGTCACCATGGCAAGAATTCACGAATTGGTATACGACTTGATTGACCACATACTGTATTCACCATGTTTGGCCCACAACGACTTATTTCTCTTCCCTAGGCTCGGACAGTTTCGCTCGGACAACAGAAATGTTGATTTAATGAGGAGGCCATCACATGGTAAATCACTATTTTGCAGAACAAGATGTCAACTACTATTTAGACAGATTAAAGAAATGGGAGCATCGCTGTGAAAAGTGTATAGAATTACAGTTGAGAAATCAAACTGATTTGACAAAAAAATACTTTAATTTTATTTTTTATATCGGGGTGTTTCCGAAATTAATTTTTTACTTTTTTTTCTGAGTGTAATAATTTAACATAGTTTATATCTATAAAATAATTGTTTTCAATACAATGTGTAGACATTCCAGTGATTTTTACATTATTTAAGATATATTTTTTGTGTTCTTTTATTCTACAACCTATACTTCTACCACTTTGACTATTATATACAGCTTCACAATCCCTACAGTTAATTTTATATACACCCGATTAATCTAAAGTATCCTGCATTCTACCTGCATTAAGTATATTTACACAAATGTTTCTTACAACCTAGTTTATTTAATCTTTTACATGCTGTATTACTAAGCTTAGAAGTGTAATTAATAAATTTAAACGATTTGTCTTTTTGCTTTTTAATGTTATAGAATTCTTGTAAATTCAACTTTCTTTGTTTATGTTTTAGCAATTTGTCAATGAATCCTTTTTTGTAGCCATTATTTTTGCTATCCATTTAATTATATGGAGGTCTTTATTAAAATTATCTTTGTTTAGTAGAAAACTAATAGAAATTTGTGTTATATATGTTCAATCTCAATAATTTTTGTAAATTTAATTTTGTTTCTTAAGAAATTATCATTTTGGTTTTCTATATGTAATATAGAAAACCAAAGGTAATTAAGTTGGACTTTAAGACTGTGATGATTCCAAAAAATATTGATTGTAAGTTCTTCGACTGAGTAGTTAGTAGTTTTTATTGTTTAATATTATTTCTTCTATATAGAAGAATATAGTATTTTTCTATATAGTTTATGATGTCTGCACTGAAGTCTTATTCTAGGTACGACCTAGGCTATAGGTGGTACGAATTAGACGACCAGGCGCCTTTATCGTACCTTTATTTTGGAAAACGTTAAAACAGCAGCAAATGTTCATTAAAAAGCAAATAAATAAAAATTCAGTAGATGCAGAAGATTTTGTTTCATTTAAATTGTACTAAACATTACAGTACTATTTCCTTACGGGGTACGACTTAAACAACCTTACCCTGCCTATATACCTAACTGTAAATAATAGAAATGAGTAATCCAAAAAGAAAGTGGAAATAGAAATTGGAACGTCATAAATCAAGCGAGGCCAATACGCAAAAATCATTTTTCCGATAAAAGCGAAATAATCGTCGTCATTAGCCCGGACAAAATTGTACAAATATTTTTTCGCAACAGCAAGTGTTCGTCGTGTAATTAACCAAACTGGAGATATAAATTATTTTATTTTCGTTTTCCCACCTACGCAGAACGATCCAATTCGGTCACTTAGCTTTATTGTTTTTTTATATAGTCTAAAAACAAATTAAAACAACTGTTATATTCGTAATAGTAACATAGATTTGGTAAAGCTTCGCTAAACATTGTTGTATGATGACGTGAGCATGCGTGTTTCTTTCAGATTTGTCTTAATTTTCATAATTTTTTATATAGAGGGAATTAGAGTTTTACGTTAAGTGTATTTGGAAGTTTGAATATACGATGGCATGTTATCTACTTTACTATTTGCAGACGACCAACTGATCTTCGCCGAGGTTAAAGACGATGCCTGCTACATGCTGCGAAAGTTAACCGAAGAAAAGAAGGCCTTCAAACATATTTTAAGAAAACCGACTACACAGTAAAGGGTGTTTTTTTTAGTGTGTCCGAACTTCCGATAGTGATCGCTGTCATCATCCATTCTCATGCTGATTTACTCATCGAATATTGATTCATCAAATCGACTCCAATCATCATGGAACGTTTAGCATTAGAACAACGGTTAAAATGTGTTGAATTTTCTTATAAAAATCAGTGTTTTGTCTGCCAAACTTAGACAGCGATCTCATCAATTTTATTGCGCACGTAATCGCTCAACCGAGCGATGTATTCACCGAATAATAGACAAATTCAAATTATAGACAAAACTACAACGAGACAAAGAAACTGTGCGTTCCAAAGAAAATATCGCTGTTGTTATAGTGCGTTTCAAGATATATCGTTGACGGATTGACTGTAATAAACTTTTAACAACCCCGTAAAGTTGTGCATAACGAAACCCGGTAAAGTTGTAAGAAACGTAAACAGGACCGGGCCTAATAAAATAACAGGTAAAGAGATAAAATTACTTATATACTTGGTTTAGTAGTTTCGAAATATTTTAGTTCAATTCGTATTAATTTCTTAAATAGAGCAGTTTTATAATTTCAATCGTATTTTTTGTTATTCCAAACGTGCCAAAAATATGGCGTTCTTAGCAAGATAATGATCATTGTGCCTCCGCTAGTGAGGATGCTAAGCAAATTGTTAAACATATGTAGGTTTCTTTATTGAATACGGAGTTTAATATAAATGCAGCGACTACAGAAACATATTCATTAACCAAAACTCCATTGTCTACAGTTAAAGATATTGTGACGAAGCCAATTAAAGCCATACAAGTCCGTAGTGATTCTGGTAAAAGCAAATGTGTTGACGAAAGTGAAAAAGACTTAATTCGAAGCAAAATTTATGCTATGTATGAGGAGCAAACTGTACCTACATTGCATTCATTGCAACAGAAAATATGAAACCAACATTCTTTGTTGCAGAACTAGTCATCGGAGAATATTATCCCAAATGAATTTTGTATATCGGACCATTAATAAAAGACAAATATTAATGGAATCACAATGATTGCGACGATGGCGGTTTAACTACTGAAACTCTATGCAAAAATACAGATTAGAAAATCGTTCCATTATCTACCTTGATGAAACATGGCTTAATACATATGAGACGCCAGCAAAAGGATGGGTATATACATCAAGAAAATGCCAAACCAAAGCCACAGCGAACAACGGAAAAAGAATTACAATTTTGCATGCTGGTTCCGAGGATGGATGGATTCTGAATTGTTTACGGTTGTCCACCAAAAACATTAAACATTCATCGTTGGACTATCATGACGACACCACAGAAAAACTTTTTGAAGATTGGTTGGCAAAGTGCAAGTGCTGCAACATTAATTAGGAAGGTTGTAGACAGTATTCCCAAAGAAAGTTGGATAAATTCGATTAACCATGTTATTAATATAGAAGATTCCTATGTATCGTTTACTAATAATATAGAACCACTTATTATTAATATAGATCAAAGTGACAGTGAGACCGATACCGAATTAAATGTATAATTAAATTTAAGTTATAATTTTTAATAGATAAATTTAATCATAATTTGACAATATTTTATTTTTCCCAAAATTATTTAGAAGTTAAACCACTACGGCTCTGGCGCCTTTTCAGAAACTAGAAATATTTTTATTGAGATTTATTGGGGCAATTAACATTTTGCCGAAGGGCAACATAATATCTTGAAACGGACTAAACGTCAAATTTGGTTGCTCATATATTCATTAAAGTTGGCTAAGAAACGACCATTTTACGACGACCATGCACACCCCCATTCAATATTCATTGCAACAGTGAATTTGGTCAATTTGCTTTCCGAATTGATGCCGCATCCTCCTTATTTTCCAGGCTTGACCCCCTCTGACATCTTTCTATCTCTAAACATGAAACAATGATAGGCTGGATAAAAATTTACATGAATTGAAGATCATCGCCAAAACAAACAACTATTTTGCAGAGCTTAGCAAGTCGTACTTTATAGAAAGCATAAAAAAATTGCAAAATCGTTAGGCGAGGTGTATCGAGCTAAAATGAGACTACATTGAAAAATAAGTCGATTTTGGATTGAAAAAACAAAATTTCATTTAAAAAGTGTCTCACTTTTCATTCTACCCTCATATATCAAATCAATATTTAAGATATTTTATTTACTCTACTATTATATTTCCCTGTGGTAAATTTCGATCGTTATTCTGTGTTTTGCCTGTTTTGAATGGCGGTTTTGCTCTAATTTTTCGAGACAAAAAAGTATTTGGGTTAATTATGTTTGGTGTTTTGGTAGAAATTATTTGAACACGATTTTTCTTATAACTGATTGTGTCGAGGGGTTGGGAAAGTTGACCGATATAAATAAGGGGTTTGTAATTGACTTGAAACCCAGGCAGGAGTTGCAATTTTACTTGCGTATAAACAGCAATATTTCCAAGTATATCTAGGTTTCTGTGTTAATTCCTACTACATAACGGGTCTTCCAAACGAAAGGTTTTTTTTTTATTCTTGAATAAAACACAGATGGGGTAGAGAATTTGCCTAGATCTAGTCTTATTTCAAAAGTGTGATGTATGACATTTATAAAAATAGAGTCGTACACAATACAACAACGAGTTAAAATTGTTGAATCATTTTATGAAAATGGGCGTTGAATGAATAATGTTTTTAGAAAATCAAGTGATATTTACGGTTTGCACAATCGTCCGTCTGACAGCACTATCAATCGAATTGTTCAAAAATTACTGGTTCGTTGGAAGATAAAATAAGAGCAATATATAGTCGTAGTTGCACGGGCGTAGCCAGGATTTAGTTTGGGGGGGGGGGGGGGTTAGTTTGAAGTAAATAATATAACAAAAATATACTTACATGACATTTAAGTTTTTTTACGACAAGAGATGGCGTTACTGTGCGCAACGTCCACTAGTTCGGATATATACTCAATTCAAATGTAATCATTTAACTCTCTTCACTCCTCCTATTTTTTCGGTATAATATTAGGTAATATTTGACTTATTCCAACCCCCCCCCCCCCCCCTTGGCTACGTCCGTGCGTAGTTGTCGTTCATAAGACCATATCGATTTGGTACGTGAAAGTGTTGCTGAAGACCTAGAAATTTCCATTAGTCGACGTTCACAACAATTTGAACTCAATCAATTCACAATATGGCGTATTTTTCGAAAGGATTTAGCTCTGAAGGTATATAAGGTCAATTAACACAGAAACACAAACAGGCACTAAATCATTCAAAACGTCGCGCATTTCTCAACTGGATTAAAGAACAAACATCTTGAAATTGGTGGTTATGTTGATAAACAAAATTGCCGCATTTGGGGTGAGGAAAATCCACGATCAATTCATGAGAAACCTTTACATCCCAAACGAGTCACTGTTTTGTGTGTATTATGGTCAGGAGGTGTAACTGGCCTGTGAATGATGTTCGATGTCGTGAGAGGATTACTGGATTTTTATGGACCGAATTAAATAATATTAACCTGGAGGATAAGCGGTCCAACTAGGAATTACAATCCCGCAAAACGGGATCACGCATTCCCGTGGGATCCCGCTGCTTTTATTAATCTGCTGGATCCCACACCTTCAAAGTGCGGATCCCGCAAATTAAAACTTTGGCGCTAAAACTTTCGCGGTGTATATCGCGAGTAGCACGAGCGCAACGTTGCCGTTCCGCACAGCGCACCACGCCAGCGACTAGCGGACGGTTGGCGGGCTGTCCTGTCAGTTGTTCATAAAAGGCACTGTGCTGCGCAGCCTGCGCACGTCTTTCTGTATAGGTGATCAGTGTTTTTGTATTCACCGTCCGGCGTTTAACGTTAAACTTAACGTAACGGCGTTTAACGTTAAGTTTAACTAAATTTTAATGTTTTTGATTTAGTTGTGTTCTGTACTATTTTAAAATCAGATTGTGTGAGTCGTAAATAACAATATAATGTCGTAATGTTGCGTAAATCATTATGACTTAAAGTAGTTTTTATTTTTGTTAATAATGTTTTTTTGGATATAGTTATCGATGATAGTGAAGCGGATTACTCGTGAGAATGTTGCAAAGCACTGTGTAAAAATTGAATAAATGAATCTAAATCTATACTTACATTAAACTTTATTTATTATTTGCAGTTAACGAGTAAATGAATCATGTCTAAGTCCATTGAAACTGAGAATCCCGAGAAAGAGAATAAAGGCGACGGCGATGGCGATATCAGTCAACTTGGAAAAGGTCTGTGGCGTTATTTCAAGAAAAATGACAAAGGTGGCACATGTCTTTTATGTTCAGCTGAATTAAAAATTCATCAACGTTCTACCAAAGGCTTGCAAATACATTTGAAACGATGACACCGGAAAAGAATCCTTACCAGTAGTACCAAAGAAGAAACCCAAAACAATGGACAGTTTTCTTATCAAAGAAAACCCCCTGGACAAAATAATCTCTAGGATGGTAAGTAAAGACGGATTCAACTTAAGTTCCTTTGGCACATCTACGAATTTAAGAAATTTATTTTCTAAAAGCGGTCACAAACTACCCAATTCGCTAAATAAAATGCGATCTATCGTAACAAATTTTTGTAACACTGTTAAAGCTGACATGATTATTGAATTTGAACATCTCAAGAAAGGAAAACAGAGATGTTCACTCACATTTGACGAATGGACGTCACAAAAGTATCATAAATACTTAAATATCAACGTCCACCAGAAAGAAAACCATTTTAATCTCTTTGGTCCGTATACACGGCTTAGGAGTAAGGGTAAAATTAAACAAAACTATTAAACAATGCCAAACATTTAAAGATGAATCTAAGAAAATAGATTACTAATTACTTATACTTAATTAATAGAAAAGAAATAATTTTTGTTGCTTAATGTAAGAAATGTTTAATAAAAAAATCTGTAGTTTCAATTTGATTTTATAACATAATTTCAAAGATGCGGGATCCCGCGTGATCCCGCGCGGTATTGAGTAATCCCACATATAAATGCCGCGCATTGGATGAGCTGCGGGATTACAATCCCTAGTTCCAACAGGATAGCGCTATACCTCACTCTGCTAATGAAACAATTTATTTATTGAAAAAAATTCCTGGGTGAGTTATTGCAAGAAATGGTGACGTTAATTTGCCACCAAGATGAAAAATAAGTCGATTTTCGATAGAAAAAAAACAAAGATGATCAATAAGGGGTTTGTAATGGGTTTGAGGCCCAAGCAGTGGTTGCAATTTCACTTGTGCATAAACAACAATAATTCCAAGAATATCTAAGTGTCTGTGTTAATTCATATTATATACTATTAACACCATCATAAGCTAAACATTATTCTTGAAATTCTATTAGAAATCTTAAAGCGCCATGGGGTATTCATCACTTTAAGGAATTATTCGGAATTTGAAAAAAAATGACTTCAACTAAGAAGTGAACATAGTCCAATCACATAAAGGCAGCAGCGGCTCGTGGGTTTTTAAAGAAGGAGGGCGTAGAAGAAAATAGTGCTGCTGAAGATTTTTTTTTTGCTTTGTCCTTCCTCCTTTTTACTTTTCGTGCTATTGAAACGCTATGAACCAGAAAAACATTAATTTTGAATTGTTGTATTGTTACTACTTACGAGGACATTGGAGAATGGGTTGTTGCTTGTTGCGCAGATAAGGATGCATAACTATGTACTTACCGTTTCCCGAAGGGTAAACCATTCGAACCGATAATTGTAACTGCAAACCAATAGAGAAAATTCGAAAAAGTTCATGAAAAGTTCAAAAAGTTCAAAAAAATATCCAAGTTTTATGATAAAAAAGGTTTATTGTACACATTTTTTGTCGGTGAATAGCACCTCGCTGTTTCCTAGTTTTTAAAGTGAAATTCCATTCTTCTGTTTTTGTCCAAAATAAAGTTTGCAATAACTTTTTCGTTAATGTCCGGAATTAATTCGATCGTAGCACTCTCAATATTTAACATACCTAAAGCATTTAGTCTTTCTTCCCCCATTGAATATCTTAAATATGTTTAAACTACCACTCAGTGTGTACACACGTAGCAAATCCTAAATCAAAACAAGTATTCGCGAGGCCAACGAAATACGCGACTCAAGACATCAAATGGTCCGTACCCATCAAATCAGCGTTTAAAACTAATTACCGATACGCTCGGTCGCAGAGAATCTACGTCCAAATTACAGCAGTTAAACCCCCGAATTCTGGTAATCAACAAAACATATAACGCCAACGACGCGTACGCGTGCGGTCGCTGGAGGTAAACGTAATACAACAATGTAAAAATTGTAGTGCGAGGATGAAATTTTTATCCGCATTATTTTGGTGTGATGGGTCGACAGGTTTTCTTCTACATTTGGTGATTTTAATTTTTGATAATATCTTAAAATGAGTTAAAGGAAAGAAACTGAACCAAAATAAAACATGATATTTTGTTCTGAAAAATTGTTTACTGTGATAAATGCTGGAGGGGCGGCGCCCTCACGAACCG
This sequence comes from Cosmopolites sordidus, assembly GCA_031761425.1. NCBI lineage: Eukaryota > Metazoa > Arthropoda > Insecta > Coleoptera > Curculionidae > Cosmopolites > Cosmopolites sordidus. The sequence goes on along the minus strand of JARFXV010001781.1, from coordinate 7,318 downwards.
CCACTGCATAAACGGTTATCCAATAAAAGTATCAGTACCCCGAATTTATTATTATCACTTCCGGTATGATTTCGTCCATCACGAGGTTGAAAAGAAATGGCCTGAGGCTATCGCCCTGGCTTATTCATTGGACATTTCAAGCAGTCTTGCTCCTATTACCTTTCAAATATTATTACCTTTATTACCTCATATTACCTTTGCTCCTATTACCTAACAGTCTTATTGAAAAACTCTTTATAAAACATTCAAGAGCGTTAGTTTTATCTGGGAACCTACAACGATGGAAGATATTTGAGTGAATGCGACAAGACGCATACTTATACTGGTAATTCTGAATTATGGCTAGAGCCCGTCGTCTCGAAGGCATTCGCTTACTTCTTTCAACTGCGATTTTTCACCGACAAAATCCGATACGTCCTCTTGATAAGTTCGAAGGTCTAAGGTTACGTAAGTCCGCACAACATGTGAGGATCTTTTTGAAATTTATTTATTGTACGCTTTAGAGTTTGACTTTTATTTCACAGTTCAGTTTCTTCATTTCTCATAACAAGAATTGATGTTAAAATTTTCGATCCAAAATGCAATTACTTTCAATATATATATATATATATATATATATATATATATATATATATATATATATATATATATATATATATATATAGCTGAATAAAAAGTTTAAGCTTTAAATCGTCCAAGCTTAAGCACCAACTATAAGACATTAAGATGAGGATATTGAGGAATTTTATGGTGATGTGAACCAACTTTTAGACAAAGAAAAGTGTAGGTATAAAATCCTGATGGGCGACTTTAATGTCAGAATCGGAGAAGCAAGTACGGTGAAAATGCAACTGGCCCATATAGAAACGGTGAGCGGGACAATAGAGGTGACAGGCTGGTTGATATTTTTGATTGATTGCGCGGTTGGCTCTTGGTGAAACATAGTAACAATGCTAATATTAAAACACTTGGTATTTGTTTCACAATATATTCAAGATATTCTCTAACATGTTTCGACACTAATTATACAAGACACATACATTTTTGGGCCAGGTATGTCGATGATATTATTTGCATATGGACCGGTACAGAAAGACTATTGGGTCAATTTCTTGAATATTTAAAGTGTAAACTCAAAAATCTAGTTCACAATAGAAACAGAGACGGATAATTCATTAAATTTCTTAGATTTAAAAATAATAAGAACACCGAATAAATTAGAATTCGAAATATTTAGAAAACCCACGTATACTGATACAATTATTCACGCAAGTTCAAATCAGTCATGGAATGTAAAAAATGTCCACTTTTCATAGTATGACCCACAGACTTCAGACCACAGACGATTCCACTTAAAAAAGACAGCTATGAAAAAGAACTTAATATTATCAAAAATATCGCAAGCAATAATGGATATGAGCCAAGCATCATAGATAAAATGATAAAAAACAAGATTAAGAAAAACAACACCAAACATTTTTATGCCGCATTATTAACACCCGAAAAAGATTCTAAAAATTGGCATGCTATAAACTATATTCACAAATTAAGTTCAAGAATCACAAATCAGTTAAAGAACGAAAATATTAATATTATCTCTGTTAATAAGAATAATCTTGCATCGATGTTAAACAATAACAAAGAAAGAGCAACATTTTGTGACAAATCTGGAGTATACGAAATTAAATGTAATATGTGTGACGCTATTTATATAGGCCAAACAGGCCGATCGCTCAATGATAGGCTAAAAGAACATAAATATTCAATTTTACACAATCAGAGAAAGACGGGCTTTGCCGAACATTGAATAGACCAGAACCATTTTTTTAACATTAATAATACCAAATTAATACATAGCTGCAATAAAAGCAGGCTGTTAAATTACCTGGAAATTTTCGAAATTAAAAAAGCCATATACGATGGCAAAAACCTAACAAACACCCAGCTAGACTTCGGAAATACTCCAATTATTGATAGTGTAATAAATTTAACGAGATGAAAAAAACCGACTTCCATTAGACAGCACTTTGAAACTTTAGTTTAGTTTATACATAACTCTCTTTGAGAATGGTCGCGAGGCCGAAACATGTTAGAGAATATCTTGAATATATTGTGAAACAAGTACCAAGTGTTTTAATTATTAGCATGGTTGATATTGCTGAACGACAACAACTCTATATTATGAATTCGTTTTACAAAATAAAGATCAACAGAAAATGGACATGGAAAAGTCTATCTGGACTCACAAGTGAAATATCATGTCAAACGATGAAGCAATATTTTGCAATTGTACTGCCCTTAACCATTTTAATGTGGAAAGTGACCACCGAATGGTACGAGCAAAGATTAGGATAAACTGTCGAAAAGGGCGCAAAAGAATGATAAGATCAAAAAGCGACAAAGTGGATTCTGGGAAGCTGCTGGAGAGGGGCAGAGTTTTTGAAATTGCTTTTTCCAATCGCTTTGCTGTGTCACAAGACCCGGAGGAGATGGAAATTACAGACCAATATGAAGAAATCGCCAACAATGTGCTTAAAACGGAGGCTTCAATAGCACCAAAAGATAAATGTTTCAAAGAGTCAAAAATTTCCAATGGGAATTTAACGAAAAAATGCCGGACAATAAAGAATGCAGATAGTTCTTTTGGCAGGATCGGGTACGTTGAGCTTTGCAAAACTATAAGAAAACGTGCCGATTCAACATGCAGCGTGTGCAAAAATAAAAAAACAGGGGAATTAACAAAGCTAAACAGAAGCTAAGACAGAAAAGGACACGAATGTTTTCCTTAATGCGTGAGGATGGTACAATATGCAGTGAACGGACGGAAATGTCAAAGGTTGTCCGAAGATTTAGTTAAGATCAAAGTTATTTGAGGACCAGAATCAAGCAAGAACAGCAATGCCCACTGAAGAACAAGTGCCGATATCCTGGTAGAGGAGGTGACAAAGACTATAGGCTCGATGAAAACTGGCAAGGCTCCAGGAAAGGATAGTGTAACTGTGGAGATGTTAAAAGCTGGAGGTCGGACTTTACATAAAACACTAGCAAAATTATACTCAAAATGTCTCAAACAGCAAGAAGTACCCAGCTTATGGAATAATGCAGAAGTGATTCTTTTAAGTAGAAACTGCACGGGAGCACGGGAAAATTTAAAGAACTACCGTCCAATAAGCCTCCTATCAGTGGTGTACAAAGTTTTTACCAAGTTAATATCCAAAAGAATACTAAGAAAACTTAATGAAGCACAACCAACGGAGCAAACAAGATTCAGAAATGGATTCAGTACAATGGATCACATCCAAGCAGGCATTTGGCAGGCTCGACATAGTGTTTAAGAGCAAACTACCACTTTGCCTGAAAAGAAAAGTCTTTGATCAGTGTGTACTGCCCATTATGACATACGGAAGTGAGACCTCGACACTCACATCACAGTCAGTTCAAAAACTTCGAATAGCACAGAGGGGAATGGAAAGATGTATGCTTGGCATTACTAGACGGGATAGAGGGACCTGCACATGGATCAGAGACCAAACGAAAGTGAGTGACATCATTGGAGGAATAAAGCAATTGAAATGAAAGTGGGCAGGCCATGTAACGAGGCGATGGGACGAAAGATGGACCAGGGTGGTCCTGGACTGGATATCGCTTGATCGCAAACGTCCACGGAGAAGACCGAAAACACGATAGACTGATGACATTATTAAGTATATTGGACCCGAACGACAGAGGAGAGCTCAGAACCGCGAGAGTTGGAAGCATGCTGAAGAGGCCTTCATCCTGCAGTGGAATGATACGGATTGATGTTGATCGGGTTGATGATGTCATCAGACACCCAACTGCTGGGTTCCACAATCTCATGTGGAACACACAACAACCTGCGTCTCCGCCTAAATGAGCATTTTATTGACTGTTTGACTGGGGACTTGATAACTAACATTTGCGGTGCCCTGAAGAGTCTGAACATCAAGAGACGAAACATGTGCCCCCCTCACCCCCTCCAATGGAAGGGGTGGGTGGGGCCCGTACCCAGTCAAACAATCAACAATATATATATATATATATATATATATATATATATATATATATATATATATATATATATATATATATATATATATATATATGTATATATATATATATATATATATATATATATATATATATATATATATATATATATATATATATATATATATGTATCGTAGATTTAAATCATAAACATAAATGTACGTCTTTCGAGGTACCAAACACGTCCATTATGAAAATTAGCAAAATTAATGACGCACGGGTAATCTTTCGGCGAGACTTTTTTTACAGGGAGTCCCATAACTTAGAGCCCCCGCCATAGAGCAACTGGAGATAGTAGAGATCAAAATATAAGGATTTAGTTAATAAATGTGTTGGGAAATGTTAGTTATTAAAAAAAATACAGGGTGTTGAAAGTTAAAGTAAATTTTCGAAAAATTAAGATAATTTAAAAACGATTGAAGATATCAAGTTCAAAATCGGGGTAGTTGGGTTTTCAAAGGTAACAAATCCGAATTTGGTACTAGTTTAAGCCTAGTTCCTAGAGGGCGCTTGCTACCTACTTTGTAAGAAATTATCTCCCTCATATTTTTTTACCCTATAAATCTGGGAATATTTTGACTTCAAAATAGAGAAGAGTCGATATCTCACGCCGTTTGCGAGATATTCGTGTTCGAATATTCCATTGCCCATCTTGTAGATGGCTGAAACATCTGTAATTCACAAAGTGTGCCTTGAATGTTATGTACAAATTATTACGTCTCGATGACAACTGTCATTGTTTTCTATCTCTCCTATTAAACATAGGTGCAAACAAGTTTCTCCAATCTTGAGTTGGTATTAAATAATTTGTAAAAAATGACCTGGCTTCGCGGTTCTTGATTTTGACACGCTTCATTTCATATAAATATAATATAGCTTAGTTTTAGAGTTAGTTTACTTTTTCACAGTTAAGTCAAAAATATTTAAAATTCAATCCTCGACTTTTCAACTGCATCATCCCCACCACATACTTCACAGTTTTCACATCATTGCCTGTCTTTTCGATATCGTTATCTGGATTTTATCGAAGAACGAGAGAGACTTACCGACTCGGCATTAAACTTGTTTCATGGCTAAGATCTGGCCAACCAACAGACGCGTTTTTTTCCGTCGAGATTTTCCTCTGGATAAATTTAATATCGGGAAAAACTCCTAGTCTTTTGTAAAAGTTTCCGAATATTGCCTGTTTTTTTCTATCCCTTCCTTATCCTTTCCAGGCGAATGTTGTTTCGTATCATTTCAATAAGAAGGATCGTTGATAAAAGAAATTGAAATAATTTGTAGTAAGAAATGGACATTTCTCTGCGTTATTATCGGAAAAAGCACATCTTTGCCTTTATCATTAAGTTCGTATGTGTTTTTTATAAAAAGTTTTAGTGTAAATTCTACTAAAATTGGTTGTAAAGTCGAAAAATAAAAAAACAACGGAACCAAAGAAAAAATTTCGAAAAGCTCCTTCCAAATCATTAAATAGGATCTCGTAAAAATTCAGAAAAGGCCACTTTTATTATTTATTCTCGACACCAGCGAACATTTTTTTCGTTTTGTGGTGGTTACTAAACGAGTCTTTTTTTCTTTTTCAGATTGGAAACCTTCCGCCTTACGCAGCGAACTGAATAAAGAGTATACCAATAAAGTTAATGAAAAGGCATTAAAAAAGGTAAAAATTGGCGTTAATTCTTTCGTTTTGTTTCTCCTTCGTTATAAAAACAGTACAGTAGAAAAAAAAATTAATCTTACCAGGTGCATTTCTAATAAACAAACGTTTAACATAAACATAATTAGTGTAACATGTCATTTTCAACGCTTACGTCCGGAAAATAATGTCATTCAAGTGATGGAGAGTTTGCCTCCACTTTTCCCAACATGTTTTCATCGATTTTTTTAAGTATATGGCGATCTCCAATTTTTTCATATTCAAAAACAGGGACATTTTTTCCGTGCTCCAAGTAAAAATTGCCCATTCCTTTAGCTGCCATCAAACGTCAAGTCAAACAAAATTAAATTCCGAAAAAATTTTAAAAAAAAATTCCACAATGGGACTTGCAGTATTAAACGTAGATTGAATAGAAATTTATTTGGGAAAAAAAATTTGAAATGGCGAATTTGACAAATTTAACTATTTTTTACGAAAAACTAAAAAAAAATATAGAAAACGAATTCAAGTATTTTTTTTTTTCAGTTCAATTCGAATAAGTACTGTTGAATTCAATAAGTTCAATTCGAATAAGTAACTATTTGAGATTTAGTTTCTCCAGAACTAAAAGAAATTTGGCAGGAATGTCATGCGTCACGAATGTCATTCGACGACAAATGCTGCTGGTCGGTCTGTCGCGTCGGCTATCATGTGCTGGCGGCGCGGCGTCATTGGTCGGTTGATTTCGGCCAATGAGAGCCCGTGTTTGGCTACGTGTTTGTGAACCCGTTGTCAGTAGCATCGCCTGCATGGATGAAGAACTATCTCGCTGTCTCGGGCTCTCTGCTGATCCCACTCGGAAATCCGATTAAATGCGTTTCCAAGCATGTGGTAATCTTTGGGAATCATCTCGGCTGTTTAGGTGTTGGGCCTTTTTCTATTTCTATCGCCTCTTTAATAATTCTGGTGAAGAAATTTTCATTTCTCGCTAAGGTGTTTATTTATCCAACATTAATTTTATGTCCGGTGTTGAGCACATGCTGGGCAAGAGAGGAAGCGGTGGTTTTCTGCTTGACGGCGTTAGGGACGAGCATATGTCCCTTCTGGCGCTTATTTTTCTATTTGTTTGGCCTATATATGACAGGTTACAGTCCTGACACGGAATTTCATACAAGGCTTCTAAGGGAATTTTGTCTTTGGCGGTTGGAAGAATGTCTTTGATTTTCCTGTGGTGAAAATAGTATATATATATATATATATATATATATATATATATATATATATATATATATATATATATATATATATTTATATAGGTCCTGAGCTCTCCCCTGCTATTCGGGTCCAATATACTTAATAATGTCATCAGTCCATCGAGTTTTCGGTCTTCTCCGTGGACGTTTGCGATCAAGCGGTATCCAGTCCAGGACCGCCCTGGTCCATCTTTCGTCCCATCGCCTCGCTGCATGGCCTGCCCACTTCCATTTCAATTGCTTTATTCTTCCAACGATGTCACTCACTTTTGTTTGTTCTCTGATCCATGTGCAGGTATTCTATCTAGACTAGACTATCCCGTCTAGTAATGCCAAGCATACATCTTTCCATTCCCCTCTG